>JAGKTI010002691.1:48330-64404 GCA_018397915.1 Birgus latro | reverse complement strand
ATTCATTCATTTTCAAACATGAGCTTTAAGTCCCACCTGAAAAGGGGGGGGGGGAGGCCCTCAGGTTTATCAAACTTCTGACTTTATCAAAACTGGCTATCCCACAGTCAGTTCGTTATGGCAAAGGAGTTATAGGCGAAGACAGCAGGTATCAGAGTTAAATTGATATTAAATGGTAAGGAATGAGTCAATTAACTTACATGTATGTTGATGATACTATTTTGACTGATGAAAACTGGAAGCGGTTTGCAAAAAGTAGTAAATGATGTGAGTCCGCACAAGAAGAAAATTAAAAGTGAATGTAAGAGAAATAAAATAATGGTCTCTGCAGGGAAAATATGACATGACAGATTTTGGCAGGTAGCACAGGGTAGAGAGAAGAAACAGTGAATTCCAGGGCTTATATAGGAGATGGAATGTTTGAGGTAGTTGATAGTTTTAAATATTTTAGAGCCATTTTGTGTATATATGGCAAAACAGTGAGAGGTGAAGGACATGTTACTGCAAGGGGGAAACATAATAGGACAGCTTGGTTTATTCTGAAGGGTAAGGATGGTTAGTTTGTACATTAAGAGAGCTTGCATTAAAGTGTGTTATGATGACTCTTATAATTATGTAAATGAAACTTAGGCATATAATAACAGGGAGTTTACTAGGTTGCAAACTGTAGAAATTACCTTTCTCAGGACAACTGCAGGCATAAGGAGGATGGATGGTGTAAGAAATAGTGAAATTTATAGTGTTGTGTAATGGATAAACAGCAACAGGAGTGAGATGTGGAATTACTGAGTGGATGAAAGATAAATACATAAAGATTGTAGAAAGACAGAATGCCAAAGAAAACTTGTAGAGTGAAGTAATGTTTAGAGAAGTAGATCTTATGTGATGCAGAAGAAAAATGAAGCAGTATGAGGACTATGAAAAAAAAAAAAAAAAAATGAAGCACCAAATAGCTGGTGTAGCATCATTGCAATAGGAGCGCTGTGTAGCAGGGAATTTGAGCTTCAGTCTAACATTAGCCGCGTCACGCCAGTCACTTAGTCACTGAGGTACACATGCTTGAATGAACATGTGTTTAGTGCACCTGGTGATTTGTTGCAAGCTGAACAATGAAGGATCTTGATGAGCAACGTGTTGGTGTGCAATTCTGTTTCAATCGAAGGGTAGCTGGTTAGGGTGGCTATGCCTATGTATGTGGGTGCTCGCATCCTGATAAGAGTGAATGGAGATTTTTGTGATGAGTTTTCTGTGAATGTTGGTGTGCATCCGGGGTCAATTTTGAGCCCCTTGTTGTTTATTATGGTACTTGAAGCCCTCCCACATGACTTCAGAAATGGGTTCCCGTGGGAGATGTTGTATGCCAATGATTTGGTGTTGATTGCAGTGAATGAAAGGGAGGCAGAGGAAAGATTTAGGAAGGGAAGAGATGGTATGGGACAAAAAGGCTTGAGAGTGACTGCAGATAAAACAAAGGACTGGTGGCAATACAATCAAAGACGAGGGGTGAGTGGCCATGTGCTATTTGCCACGAGGACGTGGGAAGTACCGTAATTCCATCTTGTGCTGTGTTTGTGATGAGTAGGTGCTCAAGAGATGTAGTGGTAGTAGAGGTACACTGCAAGATAATGCTGATTTCATAAGTATGGTATGTCAGGGAGAGCACGTGGAGATCGTCCAGTGTGAAAGGAATGATTTTGCTGGTGAGTCTCTCGAGTGTGTGGAAGGGCTTTGTTATCTGAGAGACATGTTAAGTGCTGGAGGTGGGGCTGGAGCTGGCTCTGTGGCTAGAGTGAGGACGGGCTGGAAAAAGTTCAGGGAGCTACTGCCTCTCCTGACACTGAGAGGGGTCTCCCTCCATGCTTAGGATCTTTGTATGCAGCATATGTTAGGAATGTAATGCTGTTTGGTAGTGAGGCCTGGGCAGTAAAGGAAGAGGATATTTACAGGCTCAAAAGTTAAAAAATGACAATGATTATGTAGATGTGCGTGCATCACTGAGTGTGAGGCCTGGGGTGGCTAGATTTAGGATGGAAGATTTAAGAGGTAAGATGGGACTGGAGTGTATTGGTGTTGTGATGAGGAGGGGTAGACAGAGGTGGTCTGGGCATGTGATGAGGATGGGGGATGACAATTAGGTGAAGAAAGTGGGAAGTGTTACAGATAGGGGTAGGGTTGTGAGAGCTTGACCCAAAAAGACCTGGGATAAGGTGATTGAGTGTGACCTCGGAGACACAGGACTGAATAGGGAAGCTGCTAGAGACTGAGCAGCATGGAGAACTGCCATTAGGTGACCAAGCCTGATGCATGCAAGCATGTTGGAACCTTTAAAAATGAAACAAAATGAAACAAACTGGAAAAAAAATTTACAGAGACTTTTCAAACGTTACAACAAGCTTATGGGGAGGACTGTTTGAGCTATACACTATGTCACACATGGTTTCAGCAGTTCAAATCAGGCAGAACATCCACTGAAAATGTTCCTGTATCTGGAAGGTCTTCCACGTCAAGAGATGATGATCTCGTTCAGAAAGTGCAGGCTGTGATCTGTGAAAACTGTAGCCTGACTGTCGGTGAAGTTTCTGAAGAAGTAGGCATCTGTAAAAGTTCATGCCACACGATTTTAACCAAAAAACTGAAGATGCATCGTGACATCATGTTGCCACAAAATTTGTGCTGCATCTGCTGACAGTTGAGCAAAAGGTGAACTGTGTCACAGTCAGTCAGTTGTTTGAATGTTCGAATACTGATGAAGACTTTCTGAAAAATGTAATGAAACGTGGGTCCATGGCTACAATGTAGAAACAAAAAAGCAGTCATTACAGTGGATTGGACCATCATCACCGCAGAGGGGGGGGAATGAGAAGCAAGTCAGAGTTGCTCAAATGTGAAGGTGATGTTAATTCTTTTTTTTACTGGAATGGTACTGTTCATCATGAGTTTGTTCCACATGGTCAGACAGTCAATAAAGAGTAAAACTTGGACATCCTGAAGCGTTTAAGGGAGACAGCACAAAGGACGAAGCGTAGCCGAGGCATGGACACACAAAACTTGGAAGCTGCACCATTACAAAGCACCTGCTTATGCATCACTCCTTATCCGTTACTTTATGGTGATGCAAGAGATGACTGTCATCCCTCAGCTGCCCTACTTTCTGGATTTGACCCCTGCATATTTTTTTTTTTTTCCCCAGAGCTGAAATCCACCCTGAGAGGTCACAAATACCAGACAACAGATATGATACAGGAAAATTTGCCAAGTGCACCAAAACACACATGCACTCAAGCACGTGTACCTCGATGGCTACGTGACATGGCGTGGTGCAGCTAGTATAAGACTAAAGCTCAAAGTCATCATTACACAGTGCTCCCATTGTGATCATGTTATGCCGGCTAGTTTGTGCACTATTTACAAAGTTTGGTTTCTTTTTGGACAGACCTTGTATATTCATGAGAGTGAAGGACAAGTGTTTGGGAGAGTGAAAGGAGTAAGTAAGGTTTAAGTAACATGAAGATGGTTCTGTCATGGTCATTCCCTCTTCAGGAGATCCCAAAAGAGAGAGGAGCAAGGTATCATTGTTGAGGTGGGACTTAAGGGCCACTGTTTTTACAATAATTAAAAAAATTATAGTATCTGAAATTGTGTAATAAGACACCAATATAGTCTGGGCAAAAGATACAGTCATCCCTTGGTTTTTATAGGTGCTACAGAACACACAAGCACAAACCCATGATTAGACAAAATTTTTAAATAATGAAAACTCATCTTCACAGCTTCCACAGTTATACTTAAATTATGCAATTCCCTACAAACCCTTTGCTGTTGTTACAGTAATATATAAATTATGCAACTGCCTACAAACCCTTTGTTGTTGTTGCCCCAGCTGCTTAACCTCAGTCTGCCTGGTCAAGCAGACTTGTCAATCACAGTTAAGCAAATATTTTTGTGGGGCTGTCTTACAGTTAAAGTACAGTATACCATGGAAGGATCTAGTGCCATCATGTGGTAGACAATGCCTCAACCAGGGTGGATTAGGGTCCTTTCTGTGATGAGGTGCTGCAGGGAAATATGAGGTTTGGTTTCCAGTTGGATGCTGCAGCAGCTCTACCCAAGTTGCACAGCATCACCATATGTAGGCTGCCTGACAGTGCCAAAAACCTATGTAAGGCCCCAGAATACCACCAGACATGAGAATCTGCTTACTTAAAGTGTACTTTAAGATGATTTAACAACAAATTTTGTTGTTATCCCAAAATGCACCTAAAACTGATGTATTTTGAGATGGTTTACTCATTTGCAAATAAGGAAAATGGGACTGATTACAACAATATTCCAAAGCTCCTCAAAAGACACACTGAGGAGCTCATTTACAAAAATGTGATCAGCACAAGCAGTAGAGGTCACTACTGACACAGTAAATTATGAGACTAAAGGGCCAGAGCTACTCAGAGCTTCCATGGTCAACCTGCTCCAACATGCATTGACAGTGATAGACAAAGTTGTCATCCTCTTGGTAAAGAACAACCCAGATCTTAGAAGGAATGCCATGCAGAAGCATGATGCACTGAAAATGGCATGTAGTTACCATGACATCTACAAGCTGAAGTTGTAAGTAATGCCAGCTCCAGAAGAAAGGCTGCTATCACCTCAGTCATCCATATCCACTGCTACAGTCAAGTCAGTCAAGCAGATTGAACTGCTCATGTTGTAGACAATGCCAAGTGTTTCCCTGATGTCATGGTCATCACAATGAGATCAAGCTCCACCATCCCCCAAATCAATAATCCAGGATCAGCACCCCCTCAGACTAAGCCAGACCAGCAAAATCTCCTATTTTAGTCTAAGTGGAACACACAGCAGAAGTGTGAGTGAATAGTCACCTGTCAACAGCTGTTCAATCTTGAGGTGAATAATGATGACCTCACCTGCTATCCAGACTTGGTAATGTTGACAGTACAGTATTATGACTTCACCATGTTTTAGGTTTGACAACAATAGTTTAGTGGCAGTATGTGGCATTTCAGGTGGCTATGAACTTTATTTATATTGGTTTTGAACTTGGGTTAGGTGACAGTATCCTCCAGACATCCAGCAACATATTCTCATTGAACCTATGTTATCTATAAATCACTAATGGTCATGAACTGCAACCTAACACATGCAGCATACAAAGATCCCTTAGTATGGAGGGACAGCCCTCTCATTGTTGGGGGAGGCAACAGCTCCCAGAACTTCTTCCAACCACTCCTCAATCTAGCCACAGAGCTAGCTCCAGCCCCACCTCCAGCACATAACATGTCTCCCAAGTAACAAAACTCTTCCACACACCCAAGAGACTCACCAGCAAGATCAGTCCTATCAAGCCTGACAATCTCTACATGCTCTCCCTGACACACTACACACATGAAATTAACAATATTTCGTAGTCTACCTCTAATACCCACTTATGCAAACACTGCACAAGATGGAATTACTTCCCATGCCCTTGTGGCAACCCGCACATGGCCACTCTCCCTCTTCTTAGACAGTATCGCCACCAACCGTAGACAACATCACCTTTGTTACATCTGCATTTACTCTCAAGCCCTTGTGCCCCATATCATCTCTCCATTTCCTAAATCTTTCCTCCATCTCTCTTTCATTCTCTGCAATCAATGCCAAATCATTAGCAAACAACTTCTCCCATGGGAGTCCATTTCTGAAGTCATGTGAGAGGGCTTCAAGCACAATGATAAACAATTAAGGGCTCAAGACTGACCCCTGATGCACACCAACATTCACAGAACTCTCATCACACAAATCTCCAATCACTCTCACCTGGGTGTGGTCACCCACATACTGATCACTGCCATAACCACCCTAACCAGCCACTCCTCAATCCCAAGCTTTCTCATTGCCCACTTCACCACCTCCCTAGGGACTCTGTCAAAGGCCTTCTCCAAATCAACAAGGTACAGATCCCTTTTCTGTCCTATATATTTTTCCTGAAGCTGTTGAGCAATGACTCTGGCATCGATAGTCCTTTTGTCTGACATAAAACCAAACTGCATCTCATCAATATTCACTTTTTTTTTAAGCATACTTTCTAGAACTCTCTCTGTTACCTTCAATTTTCTTTATACATTTCTGAGAATGAGATAACTTGTAAGTACAGTAGACTCTCAATTTATGTAAGAGATGTGTTCCTGAAGAGGTCACATAAAGTAATTTTCACATAATTTAAACATAATTATCTCATAAGATAAAATGGAAAATGAATGGGATATGTTCTTCAACTTCTGCAAGTATGTACACAGATTTGGCTTCCATATCATAGACTAGGCCTACTGTTAACTCCAAGCAGCTATATGAAAGAATATTACTCCATACACACAAATATGCACATAAACAAGTATGCAAACATGCCAAGTTGCCAACTAATCTTCTTAGAAGGTAACAGTAATATGCTCTCTACACCCATGCAGTAGGCATGGCTAATCAATGATGTTTTATGGCCTTTATTAAATCTTTCCAATACTTCAAACTTCTCTACCAAACTCAACACCATCATCCTTTGTCTTGAGTGCAATACCAGATTTACTTTCACTAGCTGGACGCTTACCAGCCATTATAAAAGTCTAGCAATATCGTGTACCAGTACAAACAGTTGGAGTGGCAGGAGCTTCAATTTCTCGTCCCAAGTTATTTTGAATAAATCTCGCAATTTAAGTGGATTTACCCGATTTATGACCTCATGTTACTGAAAAAAACAAAAGTCAAGCAAACATGCATAAAACACGCATTTACCAACCTGTGCTGGTGTGTCGGTGATCCTCTCACAGGGGATGGAGATCTGGACCTTGAAAGTCTATTGATAGGATACTCATCTGGTCGCAAATGCCGCCCATCTTCAGAAGCAAGAGACTCACGACGAGAGGCTTGTTGTACCACCTCTGCTAGTTCAAGACCCACCTGAAACACCCACCATATACCGTATTGTTAGTCAATGTATAACCACGTCAGAGTGCTCCTTCTTCAACTGAATCTCTAAAATTATCCTGAAGTATTTATTTACAGAAATTCCTGATGTGACACCCTTGTTTTCTACCTAAAAACAATTTTACACAGTGATTTTCTGAAATGGAAGACAAGATTTAGCTTTCTGCATACTGTATTCTTCTACACAATTTACATGCTCACTGTAACCAGAAATTATGATTCAAGTGGGTATTAACCTTGGTTAATTTGGATTTACAAGCATATAGTCTCATCTTAATATTTTACTTTAAAGACAAAACCTGTTATTATACCATACAAATCAGGATTTCTTATCCATGCTACATTAGAAACTTCATGATTTGTCTATGAATATCCCAAGTGCTTCCATAAGAATAACACTTAAAATCACTCATGATAATATATAGCAACATTAGGTGAAGCCAAAATTTTCTCTTAAATATCAGTGCCTCTTAACTGTTTGAAAGAAGGCTGTCAGTGTGTGTAGTAATGATACCTAAATAATACTGCTAATAATCTGAACACAATAGCAGATTGAAGCCATGTGTATCTGCAGTCTCTGCCTTCATAACTAACTTAGACTCTGCTGGCTGAAACTTTATAAGACCAAAAAAGGAGGGTGTTGGAAAATTATTTAAAAAAAAAAAAAAATTGTGTAAGCACTGTGAATCAATGGCATGGTGAATTGGTGAATATCACAAACATGAATGTTGCTGGTGATGGTGGCTTATATTAATTGTGAATCCAGCAAAGTGTAGATAGAGTCCCTCCCTCCATCTATAGATGTGACCAAAATGAACATTGTCTGCTGGGACAGAGATGCTACAACAATAACAATCCTGAAGGAAGGTAAAGTTTCCTCAAGTACACCACTGGGAAAAAGTAAAGCTCTCAGACAGAAGCTTTTTCTATTAATGTACATGACGAAGCATGGAAAAATCAAGTGTGTTCGATATATGAAGACAACATATACACCACTCGGAAAATACATGGAAATCAAATTTCTCCCTTAACTCTTAGAATTTGGATGATGTCCTTTTTACTTCATTCTTGTTGCTACCACATGATTTCATCCAGCTTAAAAATAACCCCTTGTACTGAAGGGGTTTATTAAGGGTATACCTAATCTCTCAAGTTCAAGATGACTAACCTAAGCTGAATAAAATTATTAAGAGGTGGCAAGAATAAAATAAAGACATGCCTGTGCTCAATGGGTTAGGTTTCACAGACTATGACAGTCTCCACAATCAAGCACTACAGGAGGAGCTCTATGGTTTCATCATCCAGGCAGTCAGTTTAGAGTACTCCCAATGTTCATGCCTTACGATTTCCATGGGCTGTCTCATTTTGCCTTTCATCAACATATTACACAAGCTTGCCTAATCTCTGCCAGTTCTGACATGCTCCTGTTCTCCTATGGTCTCAACTGAGGGAGTCAGAATAGCCTTTGTCTTCTGGAATCTAGCCATTCATCATGTCTAGACCACTCCTCCCCTTCAATGCTGGTGATTTGATCACGAGTGTGCATTTTTTCTTCTCACTGTGAAACCATCCAAGCAGACTTTGTACTCTTTGCCTAAAACTATCAGGTACAAACTGGATAATACAAATCTGTTATCAACACAACTTTCTATAATAATGCATACTGTCCCCAAGGCAGATCATCAATAGAGGGATGTGATTAACTTTTACTATGTATGTAATTATGTATGACAAAGCCCACAAGTCTTACTCTGATATCGAACTCTTTACAAGGTGGAGTTCTCTTTTCTTGCAGTTCTTCACTCAACTTCAAATGGCGAAAGTTTTTAAGGATCACTCAGCCTTAGCTAATCAAATCTTGTCAGTTACTATAATAGCTAAGGCCACTGACCTGTTTCATTAGGCTAAATGTCCAGCTTAGTGGCACAGACCACCATTTCCCTGGGAGTCTCTTCTCCACCTTTATCAAGGGAACAGTCCATGAGCTCACCACACTAATATGTCACATGTTAATCATTTATTGGTCTAACAAATTGGGCATTCATTTGGCTACAGGGCAGTTCATCTGTTTCACTGCAGGCATCGGTGATGGACAGACATGTTACTGAAATACCTCACCAGACCAATCTAGATCAATGATTACTGTAAGGCTACTGAGACTCTGCCAACTCTTCCTACAGTTGTATCACATGACCTACAAGATTTGTCAAAGGTCATCCACGGAGCTTGTTGTTCATGTGAAAGGAGCTTTGGAACGAACTTGGCGGCAACTCTCCACATACACAAATCATCTGTTACAATTTCGTGTGCAGGTCCATTGATGATTCCAATTTCATTTGCAATTTCTCTAACAGTCAACCAATGACTTCCCCTGACCAAATTGCAAATTTTCTTCACATTTTCAGTACTCCAGCTTGTTGATGGCCTCCCAGGACGTGGTTCGCTTGCAGCAGACATTCGGCCATTTTTTTAAGCGACTGTACCTCTCCTCTATTTGCGCTACCTCCATGGCTTCACTCCCTAAAACTTGCTGGATCTTCCTGATAGTTTGAACTTGGGTATCACCTATTTTTTGGCAAAATTTGATGCAGTTTGACTTTTTGGTCATCGTGACGCGCATGGGAACGCGTGAAGCATAAGATGCATGACCATGAACACAATCTGACTGACAGCCAATGAGTCACTCACACATGCAGGTGAAGGTCCTGCACTGCACCACACAAAACCTACCCCTATCCTCCAGCTGACTGATGGGAAAAAAGATGAGGTCAGATATTTTCTGAATAGATTCAAACAGCATAATTATTCTGATTACTATTTTGCTTAACAATGTGTCATATCATTAATATTGTTTATAAAGGCTCCAACGTGCTTGCATGCAATGGCCTTGGTCATCCAATGGCAGCTCTCCATGCTGCTCAATCTCTGGCAGTCTCCTTATTCAGTCCTATATCCCTGATATATGACCTTGTCCCAGGTCTTTTTCAGTCTGCCTCTCGCAACCCTACCCCGATGTTCACGCTTCTTATCTTCTGCACTCAACTGTCATCCTCTGTTCTCTCAACATGCCCAAACCATCTGAATCTACCCTTCCTCATCACAACACCAATACATTCCAGTCCCATCCTTCCTCTCAACTCTTCAATAGCAGTCCTAGTATGACAGTACTGATACTGAAGGACAGACAATCCATCATATAGTACATTAGCCAGCTCTGGAGCTATAGTGGAACCAAACTTGTGTGCAAGTACAGTAGTAAACAAAAATGAGGAGCTGATGGCACATTAGGGAGTTCAGAAGTGGATGAGCTGCTGAAAATGGGGGCTGGTTTGTAAGTGGTCCATATAGAGTTACTGCCAACACTGCTGGCTGTCATGGAGAAGTGGCGATGAGGGATGATGGTGGGACATGGCAAAGATCAGTCACAATTGTTAGCAACATATGATGGGGCAGAAAAGACTGCCACCAAGAGGCAGGCCTCTCAATTGTGGGTTAGCAATTCAGTGGCTCTGGGAGGTCACTTATGAGGAAGATAACTATCAAAGCCAGTAGGGATATGCACCACAGTTAGAAGATATGATCAGTCTTTTGCCCTGATGTTCCTCAGCTATCCCAGAAGCAATGTTCCAGTGTAAGAGGCAGAAAATGCACAGGTTTTTCCATCAATCTGTTGATGAATACAAAAGTATGAGAGTATGACTGGGATGATGTTATGGGCTTTAAAAAACCTGCCACCTTGGAAAACGATTCCCAGTGAAAGGGTTTTCTCTCACTGACTTCTAAAGATTCTTCATCAGTCACTATGCTAGACTCTTAAGGGTCCATCAGTCCACATACACATGATTCTGGCAGACCATGTCATTTCACCATTAAGCCTTAAACTTCCTTGCACAGACCTGAGGAATAGCCTGGACAAAGAGATCGTCCAGTCTAAAAACTTAAACAAGTTTAAAGCAAAATTTGACTTATTGAGAAACAGAGACAGGACCCCATGAGTGTAGCTCATTTCCTGTATATCACAATTAGGTAAATACACACACACACATACAAACACAAAGCAAGAATATAAAAGAACTAGAAATGAAAATACAAGAATACGATGTGAGGAAGAAAGAAACTTTGAAAAAGTTATAGTTGACAAATGTAAGGAAGAACCTACAGTAAACTGTTTTACAGGTTTATTAATGGCAAATTGAAACAAAAGGAATGAATCAATAAGCTGAAAGTAGAAGGAACTGTCTACAGAGATGTGGTTATGAAAGCTGAAGTAATGAACAAATGCGTCCAATCAGTCCTCACTAGAGAAAGTGATTTTGTGGAGGAGGAGAGAGTGACTAGAAATGTAGTGTTAAAAGATGTAAAAGTTGAAGTGTTCATAGGATAGAAATTACTGGGAACTCAAGATGTGAGAAAGGTCGAAGGACCAGACGGGATCTCCAATTGGATACTAAAGGAATGCAGAGAACAACTGGCTGATAAGATTCACAGTTTAATTGTGGGTACTTTGGAAGAAGGAAAAGTGCCTCGGGAATGGAAGAGGGCCAGTGTGGTACCAATTTAAAAGAAAGGGAACAAGGAAATACCCCTGAAATACAGACCAATATCCTTGACCAGCATGGTTGCAAAATTGTGCAAGAGAATCCTGAATGAGAGATGGATAAAATATCTGGAGGAGATGGGCATTTTGGCAGACAGTCAGTTTGAATTCAGATGTGGAAGGTCGTGTGTTCCCAACTTGTTGAGCTTCTATTCAAGGGTGACTGACGTTCTACAAGAGAGAGATAACTGGGGGGATTGTGTGTATTTAGATCTGGAGAAAGCCTTTGATAAAGTACCCCACAAGTGACTAATGTGGAAATTGGATTGCATAGGAGGACTGAAAAGGAACCTCTCAGAATGGATGAGAGACTTCTTGAGAGACAGGCAAATGAGGATCGTAATAAAGGACAGGATATCTGGATGGAGGGAAGTAACAAGTGGAGTCCCACAGTGCTCGGTGCTAGCAACTGTAATGATCCTGATTTATGTAAACTATTGTATATAGTAGATGGAATGAAGAGTTATGCAAATCTGTTTGCTGATGATGCAAAGATCATGAGGAAAGTAGAAGTTGAAGACTGTAAAATGCTGCAGGAGACCTGGATAGGATTCATAAGCGGAGCTGGATGTTTCGTTTCATTTTCATTTTCGTTTTTGAAGGCTCCAACATGCTTGCATGCGTCGGCCTTGGTCACCTAATGGCGGCTCTCCATGCTGCTCGATCCCTGGCAGCCTCCCTGTTCAGTCCCTTAATAAATAAAATTCAGCGTAAAAAAACATAAAATACTGTACTGTATTGGAAATGGGTAAAAGTACCAAGAGACCATCACTGAATTATTTGATGGGTAATGAACCAATCACAAAGGCGAAAGAAGCGAAGGACTAAGGAATGCTGGTCCGGGATAACTGGTCACTTGAAAAACACATTAACGAGATATTGAAGTTAGAGAGACATATAATCTCTTGATTAACAAAAGAGCAGCATTTCATTTCATGGACGAGGAGTTGATGAAAAAATTGGTAGCAGCCATGCTCCACCCCAGGTTGGAATATGCGGCAGTAGTGTGGTCCCCACATAAAAAGAAAGATATAAACAAGATCGAGAGAATACAAAGAACAGCAACCAAGATGGTCCCTAGCCTGGCAGATCTGCTGTACAGGGAAAAGCTAGAAAGGCTAGATCTGCCTACCTTCGAAGATGGGAGAGAGTTGTGAAATGATTGCAGTGTTCTGGGCCATGATGGGAGTAGAAAAAATTGACAGAAAAGATCTGTTTGTATGGGATGGGAGAGTAACAAGAGGACAAGGAATGAAATTGAAAAAGCCAAGTTGCTTGAAGGATATCAAAAATTATAGTTTTCCAATATAGATGCATAGACCCGTGGAATAGCCTGGACAAAGAGATCATCCAATCTAAAAACTTAAACGAGTTCAAAGCAAAAACTGACTTATTGAGAAATGGAGATGGGACTCCATCTGTTTGTATGGGATGGGAGAGTAACAAGAGGACATGGAATGAAATTGAAAAAGCCAAGTTGCTTGAAGGATATCAAAAATTATAGTTTTCCATATAGATGCATAGACCTGTGGAATAGCCTGGACAAAGAGATCATCCAGTCTAAAAACTTAAACGAGTTCAAAGCAAAAACTGACTTATTGAGAAATGGAGATGGGACCCCATAAGCATAACTCATTTCCTGTATATCACAACTAGGTAAATACACACACACACACGCATTCACACAACTTTCAGCCTTAGTCGAACACTAGCCACATCACGCCATGTCACTTAGTCATCAAGGTACACACGCTTGAGTGAATGTGTGTCTAGTACACTTAGCAAATTTTCTTCTATGTCTTCTATTGCCTGAAACTGGCAACCTTTCAGGGTGGATTTCAATTTTGTGGGAAAAAAAAAGGTCTGCAGGAACAAAATCCAGAGAGTAGGGCAGTTGGAGGATGACAGTCATCTCATGCTTTGCCAAAAAGTCACAAATGAGGAGCAATACTTGAGCAGGTGCATTGTCATGGTACAGCATCCATGTTTTGCTATTGTCCAAGCCTCTGGCCTCTTCCATTGCACTGCCTCCCTCAAATGCTTCAGGACATCCAAGTAAAACTCTTTATTGACTGTCTGACCATGTGGAACAAACTCATGATGAATGACACCCTTCCAACCAAAAAAGAAAATCAACATCACCTTCTCATTTGATCAACTCTGACATTCTTTTTTTGGTCGTGGTACGATGTTCAAACCCCCTGCAACACTTGCCTTTTTGTTTGAAAATTGCCATGCACCCATGTTTTTTCATGTGTAACAAAATTTTTCAGAAAGTTTTCATCAGAATTTGAATAATCAAACAGCTCCTGACTGACAATGACAGTGACACAGTTCGACTTTTTGCCGAAATGAAATGAGAAACCTGTACTTTACACAGGAAAAATCATCCAACATATTACCACTATGCCGGGAATCGAACCCGGGACTTTTACCTGGTTGTGGTGTAGTGGTATGCTGCCTGGCTCTCACCTGAGAGTTCCGGGTTCGATTCCCGGCATAGTGGTAATATATTGGATGGATGGATGGATCACTTTTTGCTCATCTGTCAGCAGACGCGGCACAAATTTTGAGGCAACATAATGCCATAATAAATCTTCAGTTTTCCGTTAAAATCATGAGGCATGAACTTTTATTGACGCCTACTTCTTCGGAAGCTTCACGGACAGTCAGGTAATGATTTTCATGGATCACAGCATGCACATTCTCAACATGATCGTCATCTCTTGATGTGGAAAGCCATCCAGATTTGGGATCGTCCTCGGTGGATGTTCTTCCCAATCTGAACTACTTGAATCTTTTTGTAACACTGCTTACAGATCATACAGTCCTCTCTATAACCCTTTTGCAGCACTTGAAAAGTCTCAAAAGTTTTTCCTAATTTGAAACAGAATTTCACACAAACACAATGCTCTTCAAGATCCTTCAGTTACCTTGAAACAAATCGCCAAGTGCACTGAACACACGTTTACTCAAGTGTGAGTACCTCGATGACTAAGTGACATGGTATGATGTGGCTAGTGTTAGACTAAAGCTCAAAGTCGCCAATACAGAGCACTCCTGTTGTAAGCATGCCACACTTGCGAGTTGGTGTACTATTTAAAAAGGTCAGTTTCTTTTTGGACAGACTTCGTATATATATATATATATATATATACAGTAGGCGCGGAAAGTGTTGACGCCATCTTAAAAAAAGGAAACATTCTTGTGGTTAGCAAGGAGAAACAAATAAATTAACACTCACCATTGAATTTAGTATTTACTGGCATTCCCCTTCACCTTTATTATCTTCTTAAGGCGTCTGGGGAGACTGATGGCGTAGTTTTGCAGAACAGACGGACTAAAACTGCTCCATAGCTGCAGCCTCAAGTTTAGGCAAAGATGATGTGTCCATACTACGCAGCTGCCGCTTCATGTGCGCCCATAAATTCTCAATGGGATTGATATCTGGGCTGTTTCCGGGCCAATCTCGAATAAAGGGAACCTCACAGTCTGTTAGCCACTGTTTCACTGACTTTGCAACATGTGCAGGGGCAGAATCTTGCATAAATACTCTTGCCTTGGTTTTATCAAAAGAGTCACTTAAAACATCACATAAGAGCTCCAAATAATTGTTCTGGTTCACTTTTTCATTTGCAGGTAGAATTACCAACCTACCAACACCATAATATGTAAAGCAGCCCCAAGCCATGAGTGAGGCTGGGTATTTAACAAACTTGGAAGTGTACTTAGGATCCAGGGGGTCACTGCCTGGTTTGCGGTACACTCGTGATGAAGGGGTACCAGTGACAGTAAATGTTGACTCATCACTCCAAAGCACAGTTTTCCATTGCTCCTCACTCCAGGCAAGATATTTCTTACAAAAATTTACTCTCTTTTTCTTCTGAAGTGCAGTTAGCAGTGGTTTTTTACGAGCACAAAAACTCCTGTAGCCCAGATCGTCATGCAACAGCTGCTGCACACTTCTGACAGACACATCTGCCAGCAACTGTGGGTTCTTTTCTTTTAAATCCCGTGCTGTTAGCCTTGGATCCTTGCTAACTTGCCTTGAGATCAGCTGACGGGTCCTGAAGGTTGTCTTACGAGGTCTCCCAGGCTTGGGAAGTGGAGTGGGAGGAATGGCCTCCCCACTGTCCTTGAACCGCTTCACCAGTCTCTGCACTGTCCTCAGTCTAACACCATCTGATTTGCAATAAATGGGAGTTTGTGGCCAGCTTTGTATAAAGTAATCACTTCCACACGTTTGTCCTTGCTTGTGGTTACTTTAGGCATGATGAGAATGTGGTAGGTAACCAAATAACTGTGTTATTTGAGTCAAAACATGCCCTCGTGGTGCATCACACACAGAGACAATCCTCCTCCTGTGGCTGCCCAAACATTACTGAGCCTGCTCCTGTGGTGCCAAACCTATCAAGCAGGGTTGCCAGCTCCCGTTGAAAAAGCGTCAGCTCATTTCGCATCACAGGGGAGGGTAGTATTGACCCTACTTCACTTAACGCGAA
>JAGKTI010002691.1:25533-44591 GCA_018397915.1 Birgus latro | reverse complement strand
AGCGGAGGTTAAGATGTCTGCAATCACTTCCCGTTTTGTTTACATCTCCAGACGTCGCAAGGACATCATAGATAGCGTAACTAAAGGAGAGTTCCTAGCCCTTTCTTTGGAAATTCAAGACTCACCTGAGAGGCCCCGCAAGTTTCCTATTTACCTCCTTACACGTTATCCTGTCTGTACTGATCCCAACTTGGCCAAGGAGCTGCCAGGTATCTACTCAGCCCGACGTTTCTACCAGAATGGCACTCCTATCAACCGGCTGGTAGTCACCTGGAGCCTTCCTCACCCACCACCACCAACTGTCACCTTCAGCTTCCTTCCCTGCCTCCCACCTTGTGAGTTTCGCAAGATGAAGGACGAGCAACCGTGGTGCTTTCGATGCTGGGGCATTGGTCACATCTCCCGGTACTGTTCTGCACCAGAAAAGTGTGCATGGTGCTCTGGCCTACACGACTCTCGGATGTGTCCTCACCGACCCCCTCCACCTGCTTCTGATATAACCTCGATGCAACCCAACCCACCTCCTCCAGATACCTTGCACTGGAAATGTCCCCGATGTCATCAGGAAGGAGTTAACGTGTGGCACGGCTGCACTAGACGTCGGGCTACCCCTGCCCCCGTTGCCAAGGATGGGGCTCCACTAGCATCACCACCACCACCACTCCGCACTGCTGCTCCTCCTGCCTCCGCTATCGGTTTGGATTCAGCTGCAGTCACTGAACTTCGTGATGCTGTTGCCACTCTCAGGACTCGGATTACCTCATTCATGACACGTTTCAGTGCAATAGAAGCCCGCATTGATGACTTGGTTAGCAAGCAAGCCACACTTGAGACAACATTAAATTCACTGGTTGAATCACAGCAAGTCATCATTACGACTGTCACCACCCTTACGGAAAAGCTGGACTCAATTGTCACTTCCATTGGACGACTGACTGCTCCCCCCAGGGAGTCTTCCCCTCATGGCACACCGCATAGCGCTTCTCATGCCACCACCACTCCCTCATTTGGCCTCCGCAAACGTAATGGCAGAGTTCGGTAACATGGCACAACTGCATGTCATCTCTTGGAATGCCTGTGGTGTTACGAACCGGTCTAAACTTGCTGCGCTCAGAGGATATGTATACAGTCGCCACCCAGATATCATTTTCATTCAGGAATCCTTTGTTGGTCGTGCGCATCTCGAGATAGAGGCACCCACTCTCAGTGGTTATATTTCTTACGTCCATCGAGTTAGGAATGGACTTGTCACGTATGTTCACTCCTCCATCCAGCACCGTTTCCTCCAAAGCTCTGTAAATGACGAGACAACCTTCCAGCTTCTTGAGGTCACCATTGGAAGCGGCACAGTTCGGGTATGCAATGTGTACTCTGCACCAGGCAGGTTGCATACAGCTGCTCTTCCAGCTCCCACCATCCGTGGCATGATATACATGGGGGATTATAATGCCCGACACCCTGCTTTGGGGGACCTTTCTGTCACTGTTAACCGTAATGGGACTAAACTTCTTGAGTATATTCATCATAATCAGCTCACCCGCTGGGACATCGGTGGGGCCACACACTCTCGTGGAGGCACACTAGATCACATCCTTACATCCGGCCTCGTGGCGTCCCAAGTCAGGTGTTCATCAATCCCTGCTCTCTTCTCTGATCATATTGCTCTCAGCCTTCATTATTCCCTCCCTGCTACACCTTTTCCTGTACACAGACGTACTCGCATTGCAATCCCACCCAAGTACTGCCCTACATATGTCTCCTATATAACCAACCTTCTTCCCACGTTCAACCTTCAATGTCCTGAAAAGTTGTATTCATCACTTGTCAGCTCCACGCATGACTTCTACACCCACTATGTCAGCAGGCCACACATTACACGCCATCATGATGCCCACACCTGGACACTGGATAATCGTATCACTCAGGCAGAGAGGAAGGCAGTGGAAGACGGACTTGCCTTTCAAAGACGACCTTCCCCCGAGAGTCTCCATCGGTATCGATTGTCGAGGGATGATCTAGTTGCTCTCCAGCACTGCGTTTATACTGAATCTTGGCAGAAACTTACAGATGGCATCAACCATCAAACGACTGTTGGTTCCATGTGGCGCCTTATCAACAAGGTAGTTAAGAAGAAGCCCCCTAGTGTCCTCCACCACAGTCCAGCACAGTACGCACAGGATCTTGTAGACGCCTGGTCTGCACAGTCACGGGCTTGCACCCTTCCTGCACACATACAGGACGCACTCTCCACCAAGAAAAACGTTCGTGCACTTCGTCTCACCGCCGCTTTACTGAGGACAGATGATGAGGATGGTGTGGCTATAACTGATGATGAATTGCGACGGGCCCTCGTCAGGGGTAGGGTAACGGCTCCAGGTGATGATGGGATCACTTTTTCTGTCCTCCGTGTCCTCCTGAAAGTTCCTGGCAATCCCCTTCTCCAGCTTTTCAACCTTTGCGTCCGTCTGGGATATGTGCCACAAGCCTGGACCCACAGTACAATCGTGCCTATTCCTAAACCTGGTACTGATAAATTCCGACCTATTTCACTCACCTCCTGCTTCAGTAAAGTACTAGAACGCATCCTCCTCACAAGACTCTTGTTTAGGCTGCAGGACAAGCTCTCGCCTCGATTATACGGTTTTTTACCGCAACGAGGGACACATCACTGCCTAATGGAGCTATACACCCTCCTGTCCCCCACCAGTGTAGTGGCCTTCATTGATTTACAGAGTGCCTTTGATGTCGCCAACAGAGACATCATCCTCGACCAGCTGGTGGATTTTGGAGTCAAGGGAAACCTGCTGCGATGGATACGTGGTTACCTAACCAAATAGATCCTCTCGTGTTATTTTTGGGGGCGCATGCGGCTCTGCTGAGGATTTTGAGCTTGGTACTCCGCAAGGAGGTGTCCTTAGTCCTTTTTTGTTTAATATCCTTATTCATCATTTACTAACCCTCCTTCCTGACTTCCCTGGAATCACAATTACTTGCTATGCTGATGACATCTGCATTCACTCAAATTCCTCAGCAGATCTGCAACGTTTCCTTCACTGGTTTCACGAGGCGGCTTCCAAGTGTGGACTCATTATCTCACCAGAAAAGAGTAGAATCTTCACTTCCCGTCCAGCAAGAACACTACCTGTATTCTCTGTCGGGGATTGTGTTATTCCCCTATGCACGCAGTACCTTTATCTTGGGGCACCGGTAAGGATTTCTCCCTCCATTCCTGCAAGACAACGTGTGCATCCGATTGTTCAGGGTCTGCTAACCCGGCTACAGCAGCGCCTAAAACCTCTCAAATGGCTTACTAATTATGCTGCCGGGGTGTCTATTCCTGTAGCACGATCCATATACATAGCGTTCATTCGATCAGTTGTTGATTATCTCTCCCCTGCTCTTTGTCAACTTTCCAGAACAGCCTTACAACCTCTTGAGAAGTTCCAAAACGCAGTAATGAGACTTATCCTGGGCTGCCCTGGCTCAACCAGAATTGTCAACATGCAACTTGAACTCAACCTACCACCACTTGTTGAGAGAATATACTCCATGGTGACGTACTTCAGCGTTAAGTGCCTGCATTATCCTCACCTTTCTCCCCACTACTCTCACATCATTCGGACCTCCCTTGACCCCACTGCACCAAGACCTTTGCTTCGCAGTGGTGGCCGCACTCTGGTTAATACTGTTTGTTCATATGTCCGACAGCTAAACATCAACATACCAGTGCTTACGGAGGAGGTGGACTGTGGCATTCCACCGTGGCAGACCCCTGTTCCTGCTGTCTCATACACTCTGGCCTCCAAGACTGACCTGCCTCAGCTTCAGAAACAGCTAGCTTTGGAGACTATTGCCAGGCTGTCATCTTCCCTCCCTTCAGCCCACCATATCTACACTGATGGCTCCCTGCAGGAGGATGGAAGTGCTGGTTGTGCAGTGTTTTCCCCAAGTCTGGATCCACCTCAAGGGGGCTGGTTGGGCCGTCGACTGCCAACCTCATCGAGCTCTACATATTGCGAACTACATGGACTCCACGATGCAGTTACTTTATTAGTACAGACGAACAACAGCGGCTTGATCATCTGTGACTCACAGTCGGCCCTCCTTGCCCTCTCCTCTCCCAGGCCTGCATATCAACACATAGTTATGCAGATACTCCGTCAATTGGCCACTGCCCACGATCGTTCGCTGGTGGTGCACTTTCTGTGGATTCCTTCTCATATTGGTCTTGCAGCTAACAACACCGCTGACCTCATTGCAAGGACTGCCTGCGGACTGGATCTGCCTGCTGTGGATGCCACTAATGTCTTCCCCATTTGCTACAAGCAGATAATACGTAGAGCAGCCCGCTCCCCTATTCTCCACCGTAGAAATGCTGAGAGGACTCACAGTGTGTCTATCCAACATTATGACCACTTTCTACATCGGCCTCATAGATATCGTCGTAGTGGTCTTATGGTTCGTCGACATAACGTGGTGTGTGCCCGCCTCAGACTGGGTTACCGACCTGTGTGGCAAGTGGCTGGGGTGGACAACGCACCTCGTTTCTCCTCTTGTAAGCTGTGTGATGCACCCAATGCCAACACACTTGACCACTATTGCCTGCAATGTCCACTTGTCTCTGATTTAATACCACACGGACTCACATTAGTGGACACTTGTAAACATTTATTGGATGATGATAATCTAGATGTTATTCTCATGCGTCATCCACACTTTGGTGGGTGTTAATTTGTTTTAGCTAGACAGCGTGTCCTGCGTGGCACGAGTTCACTTGTACTCACCTCACATATGCCCACATGGCACTGTAATATGTTTGTCGCCTTCGGGCGTAATAAATTAATCAAATCAAATCAAATCAAATCTTCCTTACAACCAATCCTTCTGCTTATACTGTTAATCTTTGCTCCCTGTTGGGCTCCTCCAGTCATAACCTTATTACTTTAACCTGTCCTATTGCTCCGATAAGGCCTGTGGACCCTCCAAAGAAACATCGTCTGTGGCACTTTGGAGCTGCGGACTGGGAGGCCACCAGGCAGTACTTCTTTGATTTTCCTTGGAATGATTATTGCTTCCATGGCCGGGAGCCATCTGAGTATGATCTGCGCATTACGGATGTTATTCTCTTGGGCATGGAAGCATACATTCCTTTCTCATGTCTATTGACTAATGCAAGAAAGCCTTGGTTTAATAACGCTTGTTCTAACGCTGTCTGCAACAAGGAGAGGGCCTATAAAAGGTACCAGAGCCAATGCGCCCCTGAATCACATCTTTTTTACGTTTCTGCCCGGAATCGTGCTAAGTCTGTTCTTCGTTCTGCTAAAAAATGATTTCATCCGTACTAAATGCTCTCAACTCTCAAATTCGAATTCTTCCCGCTCCGTCTGGCACCTTGCCAAAACCTTTCTAACAACTTTACCTCATCATCCTTCCCTCCTCTTTTCCACTCTGATGGCACTGTAGCTATTTCTTCTACTGATAAAGCAAAACTCTTAGCTCAGACTTTCTCCTTCAATTCCACCTTAGATGATTCTGGTGCTGTTCCTCCATCACTTCCCCCCCTCTGACTTCCTCATGGCTGACATTAAAATTTCTTCACCTGATGTACTTTCTGCCATCACTGGTCTCAATACTAACAAGGCAAATGGGCCTGATGGAGTCCCTCCTGTTGTACTCAAGAACTGTGCTTCTGTGCTTACACCCTGCCTAGGTAAACTCTTTCGCCTTTGTCTGTCAACTTGTACCTTTTCTTCTTGCTGGAAGTTTGCCCCCATGCAGCCAGTTCCAAAAAAGGGTAACCATTCCCAACCCTCTAACTATCGCCAAATTGCTTTAACATCCTGTGTCTCAAAAGTTTTCGAGTCAATTCTTAACAGAAAAATTTTGAAGCATCTTTCCTATCACAACCTTCTTTCTGACTGTCAGTATGGGTTCCGTCAGGGACGCTCCACTGGCGATCTTCTCACCTACCTTTCAGACTCCTGGTCATCCTCCTTTCGGGACTATGGCAAAAGCTTTGCCATTGCACTTGACATCTCAAAGACCTTCAATTGAGTCTGGCATAAATCTTTAATTTCCAAACTGCATTCTTACAGCTTCTATCCTTCTATCTGTGCCTTCATCTCTAGCTTCCTTTCTGGTTGTTCTATAGCTGCTGTTGTAGACGGCCAACGCTCTTCTCCTAGATCTATCAACAGTGGTGTTCCTCAGGGTTCTTTCCTATCACCAACTCTCTTCCTTTTATCCATCAATGACCTTCTAAGCTGTACATCTAACCCTAACCACTCATACGCTGATGATTCCACCCTCCACCACTCCATTCAGTTTCCAGGATGTCCATCTCAGCAGTTACTTCAACAAACAAGGGATGAGGCTATGCCAAACCTAGTGTCTGACTTGGCTCGTATCTCTGACTGGGGTAAAAATAATCTTGTTGTTTTTAATGCATCAAAGACTCAGTTTTTAAACCTATCAACCTGGCAAAATCTTCCACAGGAGTACCCACTGATGTTTAATAATATCCAGCTTAATCCTGTTTCATCCTTGAACATGCTTGGGGTTTCATTCACTCGTGACTTATCCTGGAAAGATAATATTACATCTCTTGTAAAATATGCGCTTCCAAGAGATTAGGTGTGCTAAGCCGGCTCCGTACCTTCTTTAACCCTGCACAGTTGTTAAGGTTATACACGAGTTTTATTCGCCCCTGTGTAGAGTACAACTCTCGTGTGGGGAGGCTCCCCACATACATCTCTTCTCAATAGGGTGGAGTCAAAGGCTTTTCATCTCATCAACTCTCCTTCTCTTACTGGCTCCCTTCAACCTCTGTCTCTTCACCGCACTGTTGCATCTTTATCTCTTTTCTATCGTTACTTCAATGGTCACTGCTCCTCTGAACTGTCTGCTTGCATCCCCCCACCTCTACGACGGGTGCATAGCACCTGTCTAGCAACAAACTCTCATCCCTTCTCTGTCCAACTCTCTAATGCAAGAATTAACCATTACTCCGAGTCCTTCATTTATGCAACAGGTCAACTCTGGAACTGTCTCCCTCTGTCTGTACTTCCTATGATCTCCAGTCTTTTAAACACAGTGTGTCCAGGCATTTCAAAATGATCGGATCTTGAATTTGGCCCTCTCTTGTGTTGTTTTTATTTTTTCTTGGAAGGAACGATTTGCAGGCTCCTGGCCTTCGGTTTCTTCTTCTTAGAAAGAAAAAAAAACTAAGCCAGCCTCAAGTTCACCTTTTGGGGCTGTAGATCTGAAATAAGTGCATCAGAACACAGATGTGGTGGTGTACATGGCTCTCCTGGTCCTCCCTCCATCCACTCTCTTCTCCCCCCCATCCCTTCTCCATCCCCGCTATGGCTGTTTCTGCCTGGGCACAAAGAAAAAAATTACCACAGCCAAATTTGCCCTCGGAAATTTGTTATCATTGGTATCGATTGTATACCATCACCTTCACTGGTGTTTATACCACTGTATAAGGTAAGCTAATAAAAACACAAAACTGATGAGTATGAGTGCAGAAATGCGATGAGAACAAAAATGTTCAAGGGTAAAAACAGCTTCAAATAAATTCCCAACATCCTAGTGCAAAATTTTACCTGCTATCATGCAAGGAAAAAATAGCAAAGCACATGTTAAGATGCAGAATTTCACGAGTTTTGCTATGTTTTTTTCGGAATTTCAATACAACCAAGAGTTTCTGAGTAAATTGCCAAAGCCTAAAAAAAAAAATCACTGGGCATGGTGGGTGATAGAGAAGGGACAGGGGGTGGATAGGGGATGGGGGGAGAAGAGGAGCGATGGAGGGGATATGTATGTGTGTGTATTTACCTAGTCGTATTTACCTGGTTGTGATATACAGGAAATGAACTATACTGTACTCGTGGAGTCCCGTCTCTGTTTCTCGATAAGTCGAATTTTGCTCTAAACTCGTTTAAGTTTTTAGACTGGATGACTTCTTTGTCCAGGCTATTCCACAGGTCTATGCATCCATATTGAAAAATATATTTCTTGATATCCTTCACGTAACTTGGCTTTTTCAGTTTCATTCCATGTCCCCTTGTTACTCTCCCATACCATACAAACAGATCTTCTCTGTCAAATTTTCTACTCCCATCCTGGCCCTGAACACTGCAATCATGTTGCCCCTCTCTCTTCTTTTCACTAAGGAAGGTAGGTCTAGTTTTTCCAGCCTTTCCCTGTACAATGCATCTGCCAGGCTAGGGACCATCTTGGTTGCTGTTCTCTGAATTCTCTCGATCATGTTTTATGTGGGAACCACACTATTGCTGCATATTCCAATCTGGGGCAGATCAGCCACTATCAATTTTTTCATTATCTCCTCATGCATGTAATGAAATGCCACTCATATGTTAGTCAGGAGATTACACATCTCTCTATCTTGGTGATGTGTTTTTCAGGTGACAAATTACCCTGAACCAGCATTCTCTAGTCTTTCTTTTCTCTCACCTTTGTGACTGATTCATCAAATAATTCACTGATGGTCTCTTGGTACTTGTACCCATTTCCGATAGTTTACATTTTTTTTGCATAGAATTTCGTTTATCCGGCTCCAATCATGAATCCTATCCAGGTCCTTCTGCAGCATTTTACAGTCTTCTTCAACTCTACCCTCCTCATGATCTTTGCACTGTCAATAAACAGATTTTCATAACTGTTCATTCCATCTACCATATCATTTACGTAAATCAGGAACATTACAGGCACTAACACCGAACCCTGTGGGACTCCATTAGTTACTTCCCTCCATCCAGACATCCTATCTTTTACTACTGTCCTCATTTGTCTGTCTCTCAAGAAGTCTCTCATCCACTCTAAGAGGTTCCCCTTCAGTCCTCTTATGTGTTCCAATTTCCACATTAGTTGCTTGTCGGGTATCTTGTCAAAGGCTTTTCCAAATCTAAAACACACAATCCACCCAACTATCTCTCTCCTGTAGTATATCTAGTGCCCTTGAGTAGAAGCTCAACAAGTTGGAAACACACTACCTTCCACTTCTGAACACAGACTGACTTTCTGCCAAAATATCCATCTCCTCCAGATATTTTATCCATCTCTTTCAGGATTCTCTCACACAGTTTTGCAACCATGCTGGTCAGGGACACTAGTCTGCAATTCAGGGGTACTTCCTTGTTCCCTCCCTTATAAATTGGTACCACACTGGCCCTCTTCCATTCCCAAGGCACTTTCCCTTCTTCGAGAGAACCCACAACTAAACCGTGAATCTAATCCACCAGTTGTTCTCTGCATTCATTCAGTATCCAATTAGAAATCCCGTCTGGTCCTGGGGCCTTCTTCACATCTTGAATTTCCAGTAATTTGTATACTTCTTGCACTTCAACCTTTACCTATTTTAACACTATATTTCCAGTCACTCCCTCCTCCTCCATAAAATCACTTTCTCTAGTGAAGACTGCTTGGAAGCATTTGTTCATTATTTCAGCTCGCATAACTGCATCATTATAGATATTTCCTTCTACTTTCAATTTACTGACTCCTTCCTTTTGTTTCAATTTGCCATTAACAAACCTGTAGAACAATTTTGATTCTTCCTTACATTTGTCAACTATACCTTTTTCGAGTGTCTCCTCCTCTTTATGTATTCTTGTACTGTTTATTCATTTCTAGTTCTTTTATATTCTTCCTTTGTTCTCTCATTACTTTTCTTTCTCCATTTGTTCCAAGTCTTATCCCTTTCGCGTTTTGCTATCATACACCTTTTGTTGAACCAGTCATTTCTCCAGTTCTCTTTCCCACTAACTTTTGGCACATACTTTTCCACACCTATATTATAGAATTCTAGAAATAAATCCCACTTCTTCTGTAACTCTTTTGTTTCCCAGAATTCTCCTCAATCCACTTCTTTGAAAAATTTTCTCAATCCTGTAAAGTTTGCTTTCCCAAAGTTGTATCTTCCATGCCTGTATAGTTCATCTCTTGTCTCCCCAGTTCCTTCTGTCATTTGGAACTCTATCACTAAATGGTCACTTTTTTCCTATAAAGCACAGATATTTCAGAGATTCAATTAAATCAGGTTCTTTGGTCAGAATTAAGTCTTGTCTTGCTGGTGTGTCATCCCCCCTAACTCTTGTCTCTTCTTTGACCCACTGGGTCATTACATTATCCATTGGCACATTTAATAGTATACTGCCCAGTGACTTTTCACTACCTCCTGAGTCCCACTCATCCCAGTTTACCTCTTTACAAATGAAGTCCCCCATCAGGATTATGTTATAACCTTCTATAGGTATCTAACCATGTCTGACAACATTTCCTGATTTTCCTCCTCATTCCATGCTCTTGTCTTGGGGGGGACATATGCTACTGCAATGTCTCTCTTGTCTTTCCCTCTGGTTTCTATTACCATGTTTATCACTTCAGCCATAACTTCTCACAGTTCCACACTATCTACATTTAGGCTGTTTTTCACTGCTATCATCACTCCTCCTCCCATTTTTTCTTTTGTACCTCTTCTCCATAGTTTGTATTTCCCATTTCCCATTTAGATTACAATATTCTCTTTTAGCTTGGTCTCTGCAAAGCACATAATGTCTGGCTCATTTACTGTCAAGCAATCATCTGTTTCTAGCTTTGCTGTGATTAGACCACCTACATTAGCATATGCCACTTTCAATCTTTTTGCACTGTTTTTTATTGTCCTCTCTCCCTCAGTACCACTTCTTCAGTTTCTGATCCATAACTCTCCAATAGAACTCTGACTTCTCTTACTCCGTTCTCTGGTCGTTAATTTTCTTCGCTTCCTTAACAAGTTCCTTTAATTTAGCTCTCTCTTCCTCATTTGCATCTCTCCTTATTCAGATATTTTTGAATCCGGTGGCTAAGTCGGTAGAGAGGCAGCCTGCAGTCCTAATGGACCCAGGATCGAATCCCTGCTGGGGCAGGGAACAGTTTAAGGATTTGAACTTCCTAAAAAGCAGACTTTTCTGATCTACCAGATGACCTGCCAACATGTCATAAAAATACCCACGCTAATACCAGTACACCAGTCCTGTATGAGACAGCCCTAGCATGTATTCAGTATGGACGGTGGTTAATGCCGAAGTGGTGACATTTGGAGATGCAGGACTACTGGGCCTTGGGAAAGGTCACTTCCCCCAAGCAATAGGCCCTGAAGCCTTTGCCCAGAGTCAGACACGTAAAAAAAAAAAAAAAAAGCTGGTAATTTCCAAGTCTTGTTAATTATCTCATTTCCTGTAACCTGAGACTAAAATTTTACTTTGAGTGGCCTTGCCTGTGTGTATGTATTTACCTATTTGTAGTATACAGGAATTGAGCTAAGCTCATGTTGTCCTGTCTACATATCTACATTTATCTAGTCTAGTTTTAAACAAGTGAATGTTTTTTGCCTGTACCAACTCATTGTCCAAGCCATTCCACAGGTCTATGCATCTGTAAGGAAAATTATATTTCTTGATATCCATCAAGCTTGGCTTCTTCAGCTTCATTCCATGTCCTCTTGTTACTCTCGTATCCCATACAAATGGATCTTCTCTGTCAATTATATCTACTCCCATCATGGCCCTGAACACTGCAATCATGTCACCCCTCTCTCTCCTTTCCTCTAAGGAAGGCAAATCCAGCTTTTTCCAGCCTCTCTCTGTACGACGGATCTGCCAGGCTGGGGACTATCTTGGTTGCTGTTCTTTGTATTCTCTCAATCCTGTTTATATCTTTCATTTTGTGAGGGGACCACACTACTGCTTCATATTTTAACCTGGGGTGGATCATGGCCACTGTCAAATTTTTCATCATCTCCTCATCCATGTAATGAAATGCTACTCTTATGTTGGTCAAGAGTTTGTATGTCACTCTAACTATCTTGTTAATGTGTTTTTCAGGTGACAAATTATCCTAGACCAGCATTTCCACATCTTTCTCTTCTCTCACTTTTGTGATTGGTTCATTACCCATCAAATAATTCAGTGATGGCCACTTGGTACTTTTGCCCATTTCCAATATTTTACATTTTTTTGCGTTGAATTTCACTTCCCACATCGGGCTCCAGTCATGTATCCAATAGAGATCCTCCTGCAGCATTTTACAGTCTTCTTCAACTTCTACTTTCCTCAAGATCTTTGCATCATCAGCAAACAGACTTGCAGAACTGTTCTTTCCATCTACCATATCGTTGACATAAATCAGGAGCATCACTGGTGCTAACACCGAGCCCAATGGGACTCCACTTGTTACTTCCCTCCATCCAGACATCCTGTCCTTTATTACTGTCCTCATTTGTCTGTCTCTTAAAAAGTCTCTCATCCACTCCAGGAGGTTTCCTTTCTAGCTATCTATCTATTGTCAGAAGCCTTAATCCAGTAAGGGGTGGCCACAAACAAATCGCCTCCATGTCGCTCTGTCCCCTGCCATTTCATTGCCCTGCTCCCAGCTCACACTCCCCTCTCTCTTACACCTCTCCACTCCATCTCATCCTTGGCCTCCCCCTCCCTCTCCCCCCCTCCACGTTACTCACACACTCCTTGTTAGTCTCTCACTCTCCACATGGCCAACCAACCTCAATGTGTTTCTCCTAACGCTTCTTATCACATCCACATCCACATCACAATGCTCCTTCACTTCCTCATTTATCAGTCTGTCTCTCCATGTGACTTCACAGGCTCCTCTCAAATACAGTAAAACCTCGATATAACGGACTTCAGTAGACCGGAATTTGCTTTTATTGGACTCAAGGAGCTACCGGACTAAACTCCCATATATCGGAAAAAGTCCGATATAGCCAGAAAGCAGTCCGGACTGCCTGACAACTTCAGCTATGTTCACCACAATAAGAAAAGTAAAAGACATGTTTTTCAGTGCACAGTACAGTATTATTATACCACTTGATTAATGTAGTGAAGGTATAACACAGTACAATACTGCAATGGTGGTGAAAACCACTGATGCAATCCGGACTAATGTCTGATATATCGGAAAAAGTCCGGATTAGCAGGGGTAAGTCCGGATGTCACTTTTATCGGAAAATCGCATATTTCGAACTGGCCTGAGTCCCAATTAGTCCGTTATAGTGAGGTCTTACTGTAACTCATTTCCACTGCTCTCACTCTTGACTTCTGTCCCTCCAACAACATCCAAGCATCACTACCATATGTTAGTTGGTATCACAATACTGTCATGCAGCAGCTTTTTCACTTCCATGCTCACTTCCCTGTTTCTTATCACTGCTTTCAACGAACCAGCAACCTTTCTTCCCTGCTGCACCCTCTCCAGCACTTCACCCTCTAAACTTCCATCCTTACTCATCACACTACCCAAGTACTTAAACGCACTCACATTCTCCATATCCTCCCCATCCAGTCTCACTGTACATTCACTGACTTCACTTCCCTCGAAGACCATCACTTTACTCTTCCCTACATTCACCTTTACATTCTGTTTCTTACACACTCTCCCAAACTCATTCACCAAGTCTTGCAGCTCCCCATCATCTTAACAACACAGTATCATCTACAAACAATAGTACTGGGAGTTTCCAAACACTGCCCTCTTCACTAGGGCTGCTCCAACATCCACTGCCCGACCTTGTATCTATTTTATAACCCCATCCACATACAGATTGAACAAGCATGGAGACATGACACATTCTTGTTTCAATCCAACCTTCAAATAGAAAAATTCACTCGGTTCACCATCCACACGCACTGCAGCCTTTGCACCCTCATACATACTCTTCACAGCCTTCAACAACTCCCCATCCACTCCATATATTCTTAATACACTCCACAATCCTTGTCTATCCACCCTGTCATATGCTTTCTCCAAATCCATGAAGGCCACATACAACTTCTTTCCCTTCTCTAGAAACTTTTCCACTAAAGATCGAAGAATGAATATCTGATCTACACAACCTCTTCCCTTCCTAAAACCTCCCTGTTCTTCTCCAACTAACTGCTCTGTTATTTCCATAACTCTGTCAATATGTATCCTACCATATACTTTTCCTATTACACTAAGAAGGCAAATGCCCCTATGATTATCACACACTTCTTTTTCCCCTTTTCCTTTGTACAGGGGAATAAACATCCATTCTATTACTATCTCTTCCCACTGCTTCAGCACACACTCCCCATTTTAACTTTCTTCATTGCTTCCACAACTTCCATCCTACTGATTTCTTCCTCTCTTCTCACATCCCTCCTTCTCCCAGCCATTCTCCAGCCACTTATACTTGCATTACTTTCATTCTCTATGTTCAACAATTCATCAAAGTGTTCTCTCCATCTGCTCACTTTCTCTCCCTTCTCCTCTAGCAATCTACCATTTTTATCTTTCACTCCCCAACTAACTTCTTTGGCAGCCTGTCTAACTCTCTTTACATCCTTCCACAACATTTTCTTACATTCCCTCCACTTTACACTCAAATTCCTTCCACATTCCTCATCCACTCTCTTCTTACTCTCTCTTACTAATCTTTTCACCTCTCTCCTCCTCTCTACATATAACTCTCTCTTCCGTCTCTCAACTTCTTCGATGCCCGTTTCTCATCCACTCACTATATGCCTTTTTCTTTTGTGCCACAGCCTCTCTCACCTCTTCAGTCCACCATGCTGTTCCCTGCACCCCCTTTCATCTTCTTCTTCACCCCACACACCACCCCACATGCTGCAGAGATTTCTTCTGTGAATATCTTGCACACACCTTCCACGTCCTCCATCGGCTCCAATCTATATTTACCCAATCGCTCCTCCATTTCCCTCTTATATTCTGCCTTTTTTCCATCCTCTTGTAACTTTTCTACCCTCCTTCTAAGAACTATTTCCTTGTCCTTCCCTTCTTCTGTTTCTCCATACGGTTTGGATTTTTTTTTTTTTTTTTTTTAATGTGTCTGACTCAGGGCATAGGCTTCACAGCCTGCTATCAAGGCCCAGCAGTCCTCCTACATACCAACACCTCTACATGTCACCACTTCGGCGCCAACACTCACCGTCCATATTGAATACATGCTAGGGCTGTCTCATAGAGGACTGGTGTATTGGTATTAGCGGGGGTATTTTTACGCCATGTCGGCGGGTCTTCTGGGAGATCAGTAAAGGCTGAATTAATGAAATTCGAATCCTTAAACCGTTCCCTGCCCCAGTGAAGATTCGAACCTGGGTCCGTCGGGACTGCAAGCCACCTCTCTACCGATCGAGCCACCACCAAGTGGTGGTCCGAAATTCCACGCCCCTAACCTCTATACACTCTTGCATCCATTACACACCTTCTCATCCTTTCATCCACACACACACAATCAGTCATTATCCTCCGATCATTCAGTTCACCATCCACCCTTCTCATCGCTCGCCACATATACCTATGGATCATTTTGTGCCTCAAAAGGGTATTAGCTATTACCAACCCCCTCCTGGCACAAATGTCCACTAAAGCACTGCCATTCTCATCCATCTCTGCAGGCGAACCCCACTCACCAACTACTCTATCCTCCTTCACATTCCCTACTTCTCCATTCATATCTCCAAGCAAAAACGCTCTCTCATTTCTTTCAAACTTTTCCAAAGCACACTTCCAAGTTTGTCCAGAACTTTTCTCTTACTCTGCTTGCACAATCTTGTGGTGGCACATACACGCACACAATCGCCCACATTTGTAGTCCAACTTTCACTCTTACCCACACAATCCTTGAGCCAACTGATCCATACTCTCTTATATTCTCCTTTCATCTGTTACTCAAAACAATACAAACTCCCTCTTTTGCCCTCTCTTTCTCACCTACTCCCACACATATATCCAATCCATACTCCCATTCTCTCACACTCTCACCTCGCCATTTAGTTTCAGTTAATCCACATACATCCACTTTTGCACCCTTCAATCCTCCTATATGCTCCAATTTCCACAATAATCGCTTATGGGGTACCTTGTCGAAGGCCTTCTCCAAATCTAAATACACACAATCCATCCAACCGTCTCTTTCCTGTAGCACATCAATCTCTCATGACTAAAAGCTCAACAAGTTGGAAACACATGACCTTCCACTTCTGAATCCAAACTGACTTTCACCAAAATGTTCATCTCCTTCAGATATTTTATCCATCTGTCTTTCAGGATTCTCTCGCACAATTTTGCAACCATGCTGGTCTGGGACACTGGTCTATATTTCAGGGGTTCTTCCTTGTTTTCTCCCTTATAAATTGGTACCACATTTGCCCTCTTCCATTCCTGAGGCACTTTCCCCTCTTCCAGAGAACACACAATTAAATTGTGAATCTTATGCACCAGTTGTTCTCTGCATTCCTTCAGTACCCAATTAGAGATTCCATCCAGTCCCGTGGGTTTCCTTACATCTTGAGTTTCCAGTAATTTATACACTCCCTGCACTTCCACTTTTATATCATTTATCAGTACATTTCCAATCACTCCCTCCACCTCTACAAAATCCCATTCTTTGGTGAAAACTGATTGAAAACATTTGTTCATTATTTCAGCTTGCACTGCCACATCTTTACAGACCTCTCCTTCTACTTTCAGTTTGGTGATTCCTTCCTTTTGTTTCAATTTGCCATTGATAAATCTATAAAACAATTTGGGTTCTTCCTTACATTTGTCAATTATATCTTTTTCAAGGTTCCTTTCTTCCTCTCTATGTATTCTTGTAAATTCATTTCCAATTCTTTTATATTCTTCCTTTCTGTTGTTACCTCTCTTTCCCCAGTTGTTCCATGCCATGTCCCTCTCTTCTTTTGCTATCATACACCTATTAAATCAATCCTTTCTCCTGTATTCTTTCCCACTTACTCTTGGCACATATATTTCCACTCCTGAATTAGAAAGGTCTAGAAAAGTATCCCACTTCTTCTGCATTTCTCTCGTTTCTCTAAATTTTCTCCAATCCGCATTTTCGAAAAATTTTCTCAATCCTGTGAAGTTTGCTTTCCCCGAGTTGTATCTTCCCTGCCTATAAAGCTCGTCACTTGGCACAACATTCCTTATTATCATCTGGAACTCAGTGACCACATGATCACTTTTTCTTATAGGACACAGATATTTCAACAATTCAATTACGTCAGGATCTTTGGTTAATGTGTGTGTGTGTGTGTGTATTTACCTAATTAACTAATTATATTTACCTAATTGTGATATACAGGAAATGAGCTATGCTCGTGGGGTCCCGTCTCTTCCTCAGTAAGTCAAATTTTACTTTACACTCGTTTAAGTTTTTAGACTGGACGATCTCTTTGTCCAGACTATTCCACAGGTCTATGCCTCTATACGGAAAACTATATATCTTGATGTCCTTCAAGCAGCTTGGCTTCGTTAGTCTCATTCCATGTACTCTTGTTACCCTCTCATCCCACACAAACAGGTTTTCTCTGTCAGTTTTATATACTCCCATCATGGTCCTGAACACTGCAATCATGTTGCCCCTCTCTCTCCTTTCGTCTAAGAAAGGCAAATCCAGCCTTTCCAACCTCTCTCTGTACGACAAATCTGCCAGACTGGGGACCATCTTTGTTGCTGTTCTTTGTATTCCCTCAATCTTGGGTATATCTTTCTTTTTGTGTGGGGACCACACTACTGCTGCATATTCTATCCTGGGGCAGATCATGGCCACTATCAATTTTATCATCATCTCCTCATTCATGTAATGAAATGCCACTCTTATATTGGTTAAGAGTTTATATGTCTCTCTAACTATCTTTTTTATGTGTTTTTCAGGTGACAAACTATCCTGGACCAGCACTCCCAAATCTTTCTCTTCTCTTGCTTTTGGTTCATTACCCATCAAATAATTCAATGATGGCCTCATGGTACTTTTACCCATTTCCAATATTTTACATTTTTTTGCGTTGAATTTCATTTCCCACATCTGGCTCCAATCATGTACAGTATCCTATCCAGATCCTCCTGCAGCATTTTACAGTCCTCTTCAACCTCTACCTTTCTCAAGATCTTTGCATCATCAGCAAACAGACTTGCGTAACTGTTCAATCCATCTACCATATCATTTACGTAAATCAGGAACATTACTGGTGCCAACACCGAGCCCTGTGGGACACCACTTGTTACTTCCCTCCATCCAGACGTCCTGTCCTTTATCACTGTCCTCATTTGTCTGTCACTAAAAAAGTCTCTCATCCATTCCAGGAGGCTTCCCTTCAGTCCTCCGATATGCTCTAATTTCCATATTAGTCTCTTATGGGGTACCTGGTCGAAGGCCTTCTCCAGATCTAAATACACACAATCCACCCAACCGTCTCTCTCCTACAGCATGTCAATCGCTCATGAGTAGAAGCTCAACAAGTTGGAAACACATGACCTTCCACTTCTGAATTCAAACTGACTTTCAGTCAAAATATTCATCTCTTCCATATATTACATCCGTCTACCTTTCAGGATTCTCTCACACAATTTTGCAACCATGCTGGTTAGAGACACTGGTCTATAATTCAGGGGTTCTTCCTTGTTTCCTCCCTTATAAATTGGTACCATATTTGCCCTCTTCCATTCCTGAGGCACTTTTTCCTCTTCCAAAGAACACACAATTAAATTGTGAATCTTATCCGCCAGTTGTTTTCTGCATTCCTTCAGTACTCAATTAGAGATTCCATCTAGTCCTGGGGCTTTCCTTACATCTTGAGTTTCCAGTAATTTATACACATCCCCTTTTATATCTTTTATCACTCCATTTCTTCCTCCCCCTCCACAAACTCCCTTTCCTAAGTGTGTGTGTATGTGTGTGTGTACAGTAGGCGCGGAAAGTGTTGACGCCATCTTAAAAAAAGAAAACATTCTTGTGGTTAGCAAGGAGAAACAAATAAATTAACACTCACCACTGAATTTAGTATTTACTGGCATTCCCCTTCACCTTTATTATCTTCTTAATGCGTCTGGGGAGACTGATGGCGTAGTTTTGCAGAACAGATGGACTAAAACTGCTCCATAGCTGCAGCCTCAAGTTTAGGCAAAGATGATGTGTCCATACTACGCAGCTGCCGCTTCATGTGCGCCCATAAATTCTCAATGGGATTGATATCTGGGCTGTTTCCGGGCCA
>JAGKTI010002691.1:0-10776 GCA_018397915.1 Birgus latro | reverse complement strand
AGTCCTCTCATTTGGCATCTTCGGGACCAAGCAGGTGCCGAAAGAGCAGAAACTGCCGAATGACCTGGAAAATCTGCCAGAAAGTTTCCAGCAATCATGGTCAGTCACCCCAGAGCAATCACAGTGTCTAGCAAGTATTATTTGTCAACCATAAGGACTAAATATTTAATAAGCAATGTGCAGCATGTGTTGGAAGTGTGGCACTGTTTGGTGGTGAGACCTGGGCAGTGGGGGAGGAGGATGTTCGCAGGTTTAAGCGTGCAGAGGTTACGATGATTAGGTGGATGTGCGGTGCGTCCCTGCGTGCAAGGCCTGGGGGGGCTGGGTTTGCGATGGAAGAGTTGAGAGGTTTGATTGGACTGGAGTGTATTGGTGTTGTGATGAGGAGAGGTGGGCTGGGGTGGTTTGGACATGTGGAGAGGATGGGGGATGATAGTTGGGTGCAGAGGGTGAGAGGTGTTAATATTGGGGGAGGGGTTGGGAGGGGTAGACCGAGAGGGACATGGGACGAGGTCATTGGGTGTGACTTAAGGGTTAAGGGCCTGAACAGAGAGGCTGCCAGGGATCGAGCAGCGTGGAGAGCCGTCATTAGGTGACCAAGGCCGACGCATGCAAGCATGTTGGAGCCTTCAAAAACGAAACGAAACGAAACGATTTAACGATACAATACACATGAACTTATCTTAATCTAGGTGTACAGTAAAACCTCAATATAATGGACTTCAATAGACCGGAATTTGCTTTTATCGGACTTGAAGAGCTACCGAACTAAATTCCTATATATTGGAAAAACTCTGATAAAGCCAGAAGCAGTCTGGACTGCCTGACCACTTCAGCTATGTTCACCACAGTAAGATTAGTAAAATACATGTTTATCAGTGTACAGTACAGTATTATAATATATATTATACCATTTGATTAATGTAGTAAAGTTATAACACAGTACAGTACCACAATTGCAGTCAAAAGTTTAAAAACCATTCATACGATCCAGACTAATATCTGATATATCGGAAAAAGTCCAGTTTAGCAGGGGGAAGTCCAAATGTCGCTTTTATCGGAATTTTGCATTTTTCGGCATGGCATGGGCCCCAGTTAGTCCGTTACAGTGAGTTCTTACTGTATTTACATATGCACACTGTAATATAGCACAACAAAGTTTCCAAACTTTCGAAAGGTCCCGCTCACAGAGCCAGACACTCATGAGTCATGATGGCTGACTGCGCATGCAATGTTGGCAAGTAGAAATCTTCAAAAGCACTAACCTCAACTTTAAAATGTGGTAAGCTATTGGTGAACAATTCAAATTTTCGTGCTAAATTCGACTTGAAAACGTGCTACATAAATAGAAAATCTAATAGATACTGGAGCTAAATTAATATGAAAAGTGCTAAATTATGAAAAGCCTAGATCTAGTGTCAACAGCACCAAAATGGCAATTATGGAAGCATGGGTGCCAAATGGCTCGGCATGTACGCCGGAAGAGCAGAGAACTTTCATAATTTATGAAAACCTCCGAAAGACCAGATATACTGTAAGACCAGATGCCGAATGAGAGGACTTTTACTGTCTATATATAAATCCACCAGGCCCTCAACATTTGCAGGGGTCAGGGGACACAGACCCCCGTGAAAGGGGAATTTCCGCGAATGTTTGGCCCACCCACCCCAAAATGCCTCGACAGCTGCAAATCACCCCTTGTGAGCAAATGTGAACATATGGGACTCGAAAGCAGCAAAGAATATCACAAATAGTAACAGACCAACTGTATAAAAAAGTTTAATAACAAGTCAGTATTGATTGCGTATGGATGTACAGTACTGTTTGGGTAAATATGTACCTGGTGACTTCCACAGACTCCCGTGAGTGAGTGTGTCTTGCGCACATCCACGTGAGTGTGGGCAAGTCATCAGCAACATATTTACTCCAACTTGCTACAGCCATACCCATTAAACTCAGAGTTAACTCACCACTGACTCTGACATTTTGGCAGACAAACTCCGATGACTTGTAATGATGATGATGATGATGATGAACATGACATCGATGACATTGAAGATAATTAGCCATGCAGTTACCGATGACGGATGACTGGATGAGATGACGTGGAGTGTAACTGCATCGCATAAGGAGTCTACATGTGGGTAGACTCCACCTCATCTCCACTGCTGGCATCAGTGCCAAGTGGTGGTGAATCGTCGACTTCATCCTCAGAGGCAGGTGGAAAGGAAATGTGCCATCAGTGTCAGAGTGAACATGTTCAGGGTCAAACATGGGTTGAGGTTCAGGCTTAGATACAGGCTCCTCAGCCTCAGGTGTGGTGGAGGAAGATGAGTGCATGACAGCAGCAGCAGCAGCAAGAGGTTGCGGTGTCTTTGAGAAGAACATTGTGATAGGCAACTGAGACCGCTTTCGCTTCATGTCTACAGTGATTTGTAGGGCGTTTTGGTCTGATCTAGGCCACTCATCACCTTCAATGCCCTCACCATCAATGGTCTGCATCATACAAGAGTTGCTTCATGTGTGTAATCCCCCTTATTACTTCCCCCAGCTTTTCAAGGGTGAGGCCTTGCTGCTGTGGGGCTTCGTCAGGGTCCACCTCTGCATCCTCCTCCTTGCTCGCTGACTGCACGAGCTCCACTAATTCTTCGTCGGTGAGGGCCACATCATGTTCTTCCACCAGCTCCCTCACCTCACCCTCCTCCATATCCTCAAACCCTTCACCACCTACAAGCCTTGACATTCCACTGTCTTCCTCACGGTCTGGTTCACCTGCTCTTGAGGAGCAAAGCCTGCAAAATCTCGGATGCACTCCAGTCACAAAGCCCTCCAACAGCCATTAACTGTCTCTGGGGCTACATCCTTCAGACTTTCCTGCACCACCGTGAGGCAGTCAGTGATGACGAACCCCTTCCAGTAGTCTAAGACGCTCAGGTCAGGGTTCGTATCCAAAGATGCAGAGGGCCACTGCATTGACCTCCAGGTGTAATAGGCCTTGAAGGCTGCTAGTACACCCTGGTCAAGAGGTTGTATCAGGGAGGTTGTGTTGGGCACAAAAACACAACCTCCGCATCTTCATACATACACCTCAAGTGACAGTGGGTGGCCTGGAGCATTGTCCGGGAGCAGGAGGATTTTGCCAGGAAGGCCCTTTTCCTGAAGGTATGACCGCACCTCCATCAGGAGACAGTGGTGGAAGTAGTCCAGAAAGATGGTGCTGGTGGTCCACGCTCTCTTATTATGCATCCAGAACATTAGTAGGAGGTTTTTATTGTGTTGCTTCAGTGCTCTGGGATTCGCTGACTTAGAAATAAATCCTGGCTTGATCATGTGGCCAGCAGCACTGGCACACACAAGTAAGGTGCAGTGGTCCTTAGCAGCCTTGAATCCGGTAGCCCTTTTCTCCTCCTTCGAGACGAAGGTCCCAGCAGGCATTTTTTTTTCCAATATAGGCCTGTCTCAGACATTCGATACCTGCTCAGGCCTATATTCTTTCTCCTTAATAATTTTCTGAAGTGCTTCCAAGAATGCTGTTGCTGCCACATGGTCCGCCGACGCAAATTCCCCTATCACCTTCAGATTGTGAAGGAAGAACCGCCTCTCAAATCTATCAAACCAACCTTTGCCGGCTGTGAATTCAGGATGGGTGGTTGCAGCTGGTCCGGGTTCTGTGTTGGTGCTTGGGGTGTTGGGGTCAGGTGGTGAACTGGTCATCCTGTCGTACAGTGCTTTCTTGTTTGCCCTAATTGCAACACCGTGTATGGGATTTCCCTTTCTCCTTTGGTCATTTTTCCACACATACGGTGCATGCTCCATCTTCGACAGCGCAATGTCTCTCACCTGCGACACTTGCTTGGCTGAGGGTGGTGCAGTGGATGCCAGTGCTGCCCTGATTTTCTCCTCATTTTTCTTTATGTACTGCACTGTGCTCTCATTTATGTTAAATAATTTCCCAGCACCAGCATAACTCATACCCTCCCTACACTTGTCTAGCAATTTCACCTTTTCCTCCAAGCTCATTACTTTCTTTGCCCATTTAAAGGTGAGCTCACCACTAAGGGATGTGGGACGCTTGGGGCCCATGCTAGCAGGACAACACAAAAACATGCGGGACAAAGCTGTCACAAGTAAATCGAACAATTGGGAGCAAATTCACTCACAAATTAGCACAGCAATGCACTTCTTACCTTTGAACACGTGAGAACACAATTATTGGGCACAATACTGAGATCATGGGAGGTTTGGCGTGGCAACGTATAGGCAGTGAAACAACCGCAACAGTGGCAGGACACAGACTGAGAGGGAGACAGAGGAGAGCGGGAGTGCGGTGGTTTGGTGCGGGCTTGTTTTGGTGTGAAATGATCTGCAAGCGTCCGTGCAGCGACACTTTTCGGCCGCGAATGAAATCTCGGCTCCACAGAGGGACAATCCTGGGACAATCCATGAATGTGCGGGGCCGCGAAAGTAGAATCCGCAAGTGTTGAGGGCCTTGCGTATAAATATAAAAAATACAGTAATACCTTGATATACAATATCCCTAGATGCAATACCCCGGCTTAATGATGGGGGTAGAAATACCACCATACCACGCTTAACGATGGGTGTAGAAATACCATCATACCCTACCTAACGATGGCCAAACCCCAGTTTAACGTTGGGTTTTGAATTTTTCTTTTTACTGATTTCGATGATATGTTAGTTTAAAATTGTGTGTTTAGGTTCATTTATAAACTGTATTTAGACTTAGATTAATGTGTTTTAGCCATAGGTGGGGTGAATATTGTCATTTTTGGGTACAGATACTAAGCTTGATTTTTTCCAGACATATTTGACGATTATCAGATACAGTATTATTTGTTGGTTTTAGTGAGTTATTTACAGGTGTTAGGTTTAGGTTTGCTTCCTTGACAGGTGTAAGGCCATTTAGATTGACATCAAATCTGTTTGGGGGCTTACTGGGGTGGTTATGGGCTAGGTCTGGGGGGAAACCCAAGGCTGGTAAACTCTCCACATTACATTACGTTCAAAATACCCCGATATACGATACCCCACCTAACAATGGGGTTTTACCTAACTAATTACATCGTTAAACCAAGGAAAGCCTGAATATATATATATATATATATACATATACAGTAGGCGCGGAAAATGTTGACGCCATCTTAAAAAAAGAAAATATTCTTGTGGTTAGCAAGGAGAAACAAATAAATTAACACTCACCATTGAATTTAGTATTTACTGGCATTCCCCTTCACCTTTATTATCTTCTTAAGGCGTCTGGGGAGACTGATGGTGTAGTTTTGCAGAACAGACGGACTAAAACTGCTCCATAGCTGCAGCCTCAAGTTTAGGCAAAGATGATGTGTCCATACTACGCAGCTGCCGCTTCATGTGCACCCATAAATTCTCAATGGGATTGATATCTGGGCTGTTTCCGGGCCAATCTCGAATAAAGGGAACCTCACAGTCTGTTAGCCACTGTTTCACTGACTTTGCAACATGTCCAGGGGCAGAATCTTGCATAAATACTCTTGCTTTGGTTTTATCAAAAGAGTCACTTAAAACATCACATAATAGCTCCAAATAATTGTTCTGGTTCACTTTTTCATTTGCAGGTAGAATTACCAACTCACCAACACCATAATATGTAAAGCAGCCCCAAGCCATGAGTGAGGCTGGGTATTTAACAAACTTGGAAGTGTACTTAGGATCCAGGGGGTCACTGCCTGGTTTGCGGTACACTCGTGATGAAGGGGTACCAGTGACAGTAAATGTTGACTCATCACTCCAAAGCACAGTTTTCCATTGCTCCTCACTCCAGGCAAGATATTTCTTACAGAAATTTGCTCTCTTTATCTTCTGAAGTGCAGTTAGCAGTGTTTTTTTATGAGCACAAAAACTCCTGTAACCCAGATCGTCATGCAACAGCTGCTGTACACTTCTGACAGACACATCTGCCAGCAACTGTGGGTACTTTTCTTTTAAATCCCATGCTGTTAGCCTTGGATCCTTGCTAACTTGCCTTGAGATCAGCTGACGGGTCCTGAAGGTTGTCTTATGAGGTCTCCCAGGCTTGGGAAGTGGAGTGGGAGGAATGGCTTCCCCACTGTCCTTGAACCACTTCACCAGTCTCTGCACTGTCCTCAGTCTAACACCATCTGATTTGCAATAAATGGGAGTTTCTGGCCAGCTTTGTATAAAGTAATCACTTCCACACGTTTGTCCTTGCTTGTGGTTACTTTCGGCATGATGAGAATGTGGTAGGTAACCAAATAACTGTGTTATTTGAGTCAAAACATGCCCTCGTGGTGCATCACACACAGAGACAATCCTCCTCCTGTGGCTGCTCAAACATTACTGAGCCTGCTCCTGTGGTGCCAAACCTATCAAGCAGGGTTGCCAGCTCCCGTTGAAAAAGCGTCAGCTCATTTCGCATCACAGGGGAGAGTAGTATTGACCCTACTTCACTTAACGCGAAGAAGAATGACGTCGGCAAAAAAAGTCAATACTTTCCGCGCCTACTGTATATATATATATATATATGTATACAGTAAGACCTTATTATAATGGATTAATTGGGACCCAAGCCATTCCGAGAAAAGCTAAATTCCGATAAAACCAACATCCAGACTTCCCCCTGCTAACCCAGACTTTTTCCGATATATCAGACATTAATGCAGATCGCACCAACGGTTTTTAATCTGTTTTCATTAGCATTGCAGTCCTGTACTGTAATAAACTAGTATAATATATATAATAATACCGTACTGTACACTGATAGACGTGTCTTTTATTTACCTTATTGTGGTAAACAGAGCTGAAGTGGTCAGGCAGTCCAGACTGCTTCTGGCTTTGTCGGACTTTTCCCAGTATACAGTAAGACCTCACTATATCGGACTTCAATACACCGGAATTCATTTTTTTGGAATCTAGAAGCTTCCGGACTACATGTCATATGTATCGGAATTATTCCGGAAAAGAAGACTTCAGTCCACACCGGTGATGGCCAGAATTCCCCCTTTATTTGCCTGAAAAAACACGCTACAACTGACCAGACAACATGCTAGATGTTTCGGAATTATTCCGGGAAATAAGGCTTCAGTCCGGACCGGTGACGCCCGGAATATCCCCTTTTGTTTCGGAGAAAGCGCGCTGTATGAAGGTATTGTGCGCGCGGTTTGTGTGTTCATGCGTGCGTTGGTCACCACAGCCTCCTCTCGCTCTGTCTCAGTCTGACCTGTGCTTTCGTTGCGATCAGATCATTACCAGTGTACTCCTACCATAACGGATATTTACCCACTGTGAGTGACAAAATGGCTTCTTCTGGCCCATCAACCTCTTCTACTGCCTCTACCAAGGCCAAGAGGAAGTCCTTGTCCCTGCAGGAGAAGCTGACAATTCTGGAGGAGTATGAGAAGGGGACAAACAGCTCGACCCTCATGAAGAAATACAGTTTGAAGAAATCAACATTTTATGACCTGATCCACGCAAAGGACAAACTGAAGGCCATGGCCAAGAAAATTGAAATTGGGGGGAGCAAGACGAAGGTTTTCCGGGAGAGGAGGCAGCCTTATGAGGGACTCGATGACGCTGTGTTCACGTGGTACAAACAGCAACGCGCCGAGGTGTACCAGTATGTGGCATTGACATACAGAATGCTGCCGAACGTCTTGCAAAACACCTCGGCCATAATTATTTTAAAGCAAGTTCTGGGTGGCTGTTCCGGTTCTGCACCAGGCATGGCATCGTGAACAAAGCAATAACTGGAGAGCTGCTGAGTGCCGACCACGAGGCTGTGGAGCCCTTCATTGAAAAACTGTGAAGTATTATCGATGAGAATGGACTCCACCTGTTCCAGATATATAATGCCGATGAGACTGGGTGTTTCTGGCATAATTTACCCCGGAACACTCAGTTTCATATCAGCATCCAAAGTACCCCAGGCCACAAGCAGATGAAGGACCGCATATCTATCCTCGTCTGTGCCAACGCTGATGGGTCCCATCGTATACTTCCTGCTGTGGTCGGCAAGGCAAGGAAGCCCAGGACTCTCAAGAACCTCATGGACTCCTTGCCTCTGGATTATTACCACAACCCCTCAGCCTGGTTCACACAGGAGATCTTTCTATGGTGGTTCAAGGAGGTATGTTCAGTTCAGTTCATAAAATCTTGTATAAAACACTGTTGAATAAAGTGAATGCAGTTCAGTGCAGTATGGCCAATGTAAAAGTTAAGTTAATAAAATACAGTTAAAAATAAAATAAAACAATGCAGTACCGTAAAGTAATGTATAACCAGTGAAAAACTTCACTTATATAAAGTAATACAGTGCACTCATGGTATTACTGTACAGTCAGATTTTAGTGTCGTAATTGACTTCGCCCCTGCATGACATTTAATGTCGTATTTGACCTCAACCCATGATGGGTTGAAGTAAAATACGAAATACTGTATAATCCTGAACATAGAACAATGTTACGATTTAGCCATGTGTTGGAATTCGTAAGATTTTATTTTGCAACTGATTTCACCCATGTGTGACATTTAATATCGTATTTAACCTTAACCCTGTATGGGGTGAAGGAAAATACGAAATATAATCCTGGGCATAGAACAAAGTTACGATTTAGCCACGTGTTGGAATTCATAAGATTTTATTTCGTAACTGACTTCACCCATGCGTGACATTTAATATCGTATTTGACCTCAGCCCTGAATGGGGCATAGAAGAATGTTACGATTTAGCCACGTGTTGGAATTCGTAAGATTTTATTTTGTAACTGACTTCACCCCTGTATGACATTTTATATCACATTTGACTTCAACCCTGTATGGGGTTGGAAGTCATATGCTGTTCAGTACAAAAGAAACTCCTAAAAATCAAAGTTGCGATGTGGCCACGTGGTGGAATTTATTAAGATTTTCATTACGATTTTTTCAGGTGTTCTGCCCAGCCATCAGGAAATTCCAACAGCGTACCTATGGCTTTGCCCGGAAGGACGTCAGGGCTGTACTGCTGCTGGATAATGCACCAGCGCACCCTGCCAACAACGTCCTTGTGAGTGACGACAGCAAAATCAAAGCCATCTTCCTCCCTCATAACACGACTTCCTTGATCCAGCCCATGGATCAGGGGATTATCGAGTCCTGCAAGAGGCTCTGTAGGAAAAAGTACCTGCGGCAGTGTTTGGTTGTGGTGGAGGAAGGCATGGGGGAGGAAGGGTACATTGATCAGCGGGGCAAGAAAACGTTGGAAAATTTCAAAGCATACAACATCAAGGATGCCATCTTTAACTGGGCAGAGGCGTGAAAGGAGGTGTCTTTGTCCACCCTGAAAAATGGGTGGACGAAGGTGTTAAAGTTGCCCAGATGCGCAGAGAATGGTTTTGAAGGTTTTGAGCCAGGAGATTTCAACCAACTTCTTCAGGCAGCTGACCAGGGCCCCCTCACAAATGAGACAGTAGAGGAGTGGCTGAATGAAAATGCAGAAGTTCCTGGTTACCACCACCTCGCCGAGGAAGAAAGTGCTGCCGAAGTGTCGCATTCAGCTGAGAGGGTGGAGGAGGAGGAAGGAGAGGAAGAACTACCAGGCCCCTCCATACCCTCCGTGATTGATGCGACAGACCTCATCCTCCGCTTCCTTGATCACGATTCAGGTGCTCAGTTCGGGGAGTATTACACCACCGTCCGTCAGCTGAAGCAAGATTTACAGAAGGCGGTGATGGAGAGGAAAAAGCAAGCTAAAATTAGTGACTTTTTTAAGCTTGCTCCACACATCCACACTCCTACTCCAGCCACACTTTCACACCATGCCTCTGACTCAGAAAGTGATGTTTCCCTTCCGTCATTAGCATCGACGTCGTCCTTGCACATAGTGTCCCCAGAAGTCCCAGATATACTGCTAGAGGGTGATGAGTGAACTGATGATGATTACTAGCACAAAGTGAACATCTTTAGTTTGTAAGATCGTGAAAAAGTGTATGAAAGTGTTTAAGATATGCACTGTACAGTACAAGTGCTATGTTAATGAAGATTGTAAATACAGTTATAAGATGTACAGTATAAAGTGTACGGAACAGAGATGTTGAATAAGTTGTGCAATGTATTTTCTAAGTGCTACACTACAATACAGTAATTTTAAGAGCTAATATTAAGGGAACAACTTTAGTTATAAGTTCATGGTGTTTAAGTTTCGGAATAAGTTATGCACGTGTGACCTTACGCAGTACAGTACACCATTTTATTATAAGTGCCTTAATGTCTTGTAAGTGTGTCACCTACCTCTCCACTACAATCATCTCTACAAACTCCATAAATGGGCCACTTCAGCTCCTGTGTGCACATCACAATAAGGTAAATTAAAGACATACAGTAAACCCTTGATAAGCCAAAATTTTAGAAGCTGGAATCTTCAGTTAGCCGAACTCAGGCCGAGACCACGTATGAAAGTAGGCCGAAATGCGAAAGTAGGGGAAGAAATGGCACCAAGCGGACTCGTGGTGCCAGTCTGCTGCTTGCTTTTGGAGACGGTAGTTGCACCATTCTTACTGTCATTTAGTGCTGAACAGTGCTCTCCTTTTGCCTTCTGCCTTGCCATGGAAGGTTCAAAGCTTAAAAGAAGTGATGCTGGCACCTCTAGTCGTAAAGGAATGAAGCTAAAAAAAAAAAAAATGTGCGCGTGTGACAGTGTAGTGATCATGATTAAAGTTCAGTACTATTATTACTGTAAGTGTTACATTGCAGTCTATTACAGTGATTACATTTAAGTTTAGTTCT
>JAGKTI010002690.1:48882-64409 GCA_018397915.1 Birgus latro | reverse complement strand
ATTCATTCATTTTCAAACATGAGCTTTAAGTCCCACCTGAAAAGGGGGGGGGGGAGGCCCTCAGGTTTATCAAACTTCTGACTTTATCAAAACTGGCTATCCCACAGTCAGTTCGTTATGGCAAAGGAGTTATAGGCGAAGACAGCAGGTATCAGAGTTAAACTGATATTAAATGGTAAGGAATGAGTCAATTAACTTACATGTATGTTGATGATACTATTTTGACTGATGAAAACTGGAAGCGGTTTGCAAAAAGTAGTAAATGATGTGAGTCCGCACAAGAAGAAAATTAAAAGTGAATGTAAGAGAAATAAAATAATGGTCTCTGCAGGGAAAATATGACATGACAGATTTTGGCAGGTAGCACAGGGTAGAGAGAAGAAACAGAGAATTCCAGGGCTTATATAGGAGATGGAATGTTTGAGGTAGTTGATAGTTTTAAATATTTTAGAGCCATTTTGTGTATATATGGCAAAACAGTGAGAGGTGAAGGACATGTTACTGCAAGGGGGAAACATAATAGGACAGCTTGGTTTATTCTGAAGGGTAAGGATGGTTAGTTTGTACATTAAGAGAGCTTGCATTAAAGTGTGTTATGATGACTCTTATAATTATGTAAATGAAACTTAGGCATATAATAACAGGGAGTTTACTAGGTTGCAAACTGTAGAAATTACCTTTCTCAGGACAACTGCAGGCATAAGGAGGATGGATGGTGTAAGAAATAGTGAAATTTATAGTGTTGTGTAATGGATAAACAGCAACAGGAGTGAGATGTGGAATTACTGAGTGGATGAAAGATAAATACATAAAGATTGTAGAAAGACAGAATGCCAAAGAAAACTTGTAGAGTGAAGTAATGTTTAGAGAAGTAGATCTTATGTGATGCAGAAGAAAAATGAAGCAGTATGAGGACTATGAAAAAAAAAAAAAAAATTGAAGCACCAAATAGCTGGTGTAGCATCATTGCAATAGGAGCGCTGTGTAGCAGGGAATTTGAGCTTCAGTCTAACATTAGCCGCGTCACGCCATGTCACTTAGTCACTGAGGTACACATGCTTGAATGAACATGTGTTTAGTGCACCTGGTGATTTGTTGCAAGCTGAACAATGAAGGATCTTGATGAGCAACGTGTTGGTGTGCAATTCTGTTTCAATCGAAGGGTAGCTGGTTAGGGTGGCTATGCCTATGTATGTGGGTGCTCGCATCCTGATAAGAGTGAATGGAGATTTTTGTGATGAGTTTTCTGTGAATGTTGGTGTGCATCCGGGGTCAATTTTGAGCCCCTTGTTGTTTATTATGGTACTTGAAGCCCTCCCACATGACTTCAGAAATGGGTTCCCGTGGGAGATGTTGTATGCCAATGATTTGGTGTTGATTGCAGTGAATGAAAGGGAGGCAGAGGAAAGATTTAGGAAGGGAAGAGATGGTATGGGACAAAAAGGCTTGAGAGTGACTGCAGATAAAACAAAGGACTGGTGGCAATACAATCAAAGACGAGGGGTGAGTGGCCATGTGCTATTTGCCACGAGGACGTGGGAAGTACCGTAATTCCATCTTGTGCTGTGTTTGTGATGAGTAGGTGCTCAAGAGATGTAGTGGTAGTAGAGGTACACTGCAAGATAATGCTGATTTCATAAGTACGGTATGTCAGGGAGAGCACGTGGAGATCGTCCAGTGTGAAAGGAATGATTTTGCTGGTGAGTCTCTCGAGTGTGTGGAAGGGCTTTGTTATCTGAGAGACATGTTAAGTGCTGGAGGTGGGGCTGGAGCTGGCTCTGTGGCTAGAGTGAGGACGGGCTGGAAAAAGTTCAGGGAGCTACTGCCTCTCCTGACACTGAGAGGGGTCTCCCTCCATGCTTAGGATCTTTGTATGCAGCATATGTTAGGAATGTAATGCTGTTTGGTAGTGAGGCCTGGGCAGTAAAGGAAGAGGATATTTGCAGGCTCAAAAGTTAAAAAATGACAATGATTATGTAGATGTGCGTGCATCACTGAGTGTGAGGCCTGGGGTGGCTAGATTTAGGATGGAAGATTTAAGAGGTAAGATGGGACTGGAGTGTATTGGTGTTGTGATGAGGAGGGGTAGACAGAGGTGGTCTGGGCATGTGATGAGGATGGGGGATGACAATTAGGTGAAGAAAGTGGGAAGTGTTACAGATAGGGGTAGGGTTGTGAGAGCTTGACCCAAAAAGACCTGGGATAAGGTGATTGAGTGTGACCTCGGAGACACAGGACTGAATAGGGAAGCTGCTAGAGACTGAGCAGCATGGAGAACTGCCATTAGGTGACCAAGCCTGATGCATGCAAGCATGTTGGAACCTTTAAAAATGAAACAAAATGAAACAAACTGGAAAAAAAATTTACAGAGACTTTTCAAACGTTACAACAAGCTTATGGGGAGGACTGTTTGAGCTATACACTATGTCACACATGGTTTCAGCAGTTCAAATCAGGCAGAACATCCACTGAAAATGTTCCTGTATCTGGAAGGTCTTCCACGTCAAGAGATGATGATCTCGTTCAGAAAGTGCAGGCTGTGATCTGTGAAAACTGTAGCCTGACTGTCGGTGAAGTTTCTGAAGAAGTAGGCATCTGTAAAAGTTCATGCCACACGATTTTAACCAAAAAACTGAAGATGCATCGTGACATCATGTTGCCACAAAATTTGTGCTGCATCTGCTGACAGTTGAGCAAAAGGTGAACTGTGTCACAGTCAGTCAGTTGTTTGAATGTTCGAATACTGATGAAGACTTTCTGAAAAATGTAATGAAACGTGGGTCCATGGCTACAATGTAGAAACAAAAAAGCAGTCATTACAGTGGATTGGACCATCATCACCGCAGAGGGGGGGGAATGAGAAGCAAGTCAGAGTTGCTCAAATGTGAAGGTGATGTTAATTCTTTTTTTTACTGGAATGGTACTGTTCATCATGAGTTTGTTCCACATGGTCAGACAGTCAATAAAGAGTAAAACTTGGACATCCTGAAGCGTTTAAGGGAGACAGCACAAAGGACGAAGCGTAGCCGAGGCATGGACACACAAAACTTGGAAGCTGCACCATTACAAAGCACCTGCTTATGCATCACTCCTTATCCGTTACTTTATGGTGATGCAAGAGATGACTGTCATCCCTCAGCTGCCCTACTTTCTGGATTTGACCCCTGCATATTTTTTTTTTTTCCCCAGAGCTGAAATCCACCCTGAGAGGTCACAAATACCAGACAACAGATATGATACAGGAAAATTTGCCAAGTGCACCAAAACACACATGCACTCAAGCACGTGTACCTCGATGGCTACGTGACATGGCGTGGTGCAGCTAGTATAAGACTAAAGCTCAAAGTCATCATTACACAGTGCTCCCATTGTGATCATGTTATGCCGGCTAGTTTGTGCACTATTTACAAAGTTTGGTTTCTTTTTGGACAGACCTTGTATATTCATGAGAGTGAAGGACAAGTGTTTGGGAGAGTGAAAGGAGTAAGTAAGGTTTAAGTAACATGAAGATGGTTCTGTCATGGTCATTCCCTCTTCAGGAGATCCCAAAAGAGAGAGGAGCAAGGTATCATTGTTGAGGTGGGACTTAAGGGCCACTGTTTTTACAATAATTAAAAAAATTATAGTATCTGAAATTGTGTAATAAGACACCAATATAGTCTGGGCAAAAGATACAGTCATCCCTTGGTTTTTATAGGTGCTACAGAACACACAAGCACAAACCCATGATTAGACAAAATTTTTAAATAATGAAAACTCATCTTCACAGCTTCCACAGTTATACTTAAATTATGCAATTCCCTACAAACCCTTTGCTGTTGTTACAGTAATATATAAATTATGCAACTGCCTACAAACCCTTTGTTGTTGTTGCCCCAGCTGCTTAACCTCAGTCTGCCTGGTCAAGCAGACTTGTCAATCACAGTTAAGCAAATATTTTTGTGGGGCTGTCCTACAGTTAAAGTACAGTATACCATGGAAGGATCTAGTGCCATCATGTGGTAGACAATGCCTCAACCAGGGTGGATTAGGGTCCTTTCTGTGATGAGGTGCTGCAGGGAAATATGAGGTTTGGTTTCCAGTTGGATGCTGCAGCAGCTCTACCCAAGTTGCACAGCATCACCATATGTAGGCTGCCTGACAGTGCCAAAAACCTATGTAAGGCCCCAGAATACCACCAGACATGAGAATCTGCTTACTTAAAGTGTACTTTAAGATGATTTAACAACAAATTTTGTTGTTATCCCAAAATGCACCTAAAACTGATGTATTTTGAGATGGTTTACTCATTTGCAAATAAGGAAAATGGGACTGATTACAACAATATTCCAAAGCTCCTCAAAAGACACACTGAGGAGCTCATTTACAAAAATGTGATCAGCACAAGCAGTAGAGGTCACTACTGACACAGTAAATTATGAGACTAAAGGGCCAGAGCTACTCAGAGCTTCCATGGTCAACCTGCTCCAACATGCATTGACAGTGATAGACAAAGTTGTCATCCTCTTGGTAAAGAACAACCCAGATCTTAGAAGGAATGCCATGCAGAAGCATGATGCACTGAAAATGGCATGTAGTTACCATGACATCTACAAGCTGAAGTTGTAAGTAATGCCAGCTCCAGAAGAAAGGCTGCTATCACCTCAGTCATCCATATCCACTGCTACAGTCAAGTCAGTCAAGCAGATTGAACTGCTCATGTTGTAGACAATGCCAAGTGTTTCCCTGATGTCATGGTCATCACAATGAGATCAAGCTCCACCATCCCCCAAATCAATAATCCAGGATCAGCACCCCCTCAGACTAAGCCAGACCAGCAAAATCTCCTATTTTAGTCTAAGTGGAACACACAGCAGAAGTGTGAGTGAATAGTCACCTGTCAACAGCTGTTCAATCTTGAGGTGAATAATGATGACCTCACCTGCTATCCAGACTTGGTAATGTTGACAGTACAGTATTATGACTTCACCATGTTTTAGGTTTGACAACAATAGTTTAGTGGCAGTATGTGGCATTTCAGGTGGCTATGAACTTTATTTATATTGGTTTTGAACTTGGGTTAGGTGACAGTATCCTCCAGACATCCAGCAACATATTCTCATTGAACCTATGTTATCTATAAATCACTAATGGTCATGAACTGCAACCTAACACATGCAGCATACAAAGATCCCTTAGTATGGAGGGACAGCCCTCTCATTGTTGGGGGAGGCAACAGCTCCCAGAACTTCTTCCAACCACTCCTCAATCTAGCCACAGAGCTAGCTCCAGCCCCACCTCCAGCACATAACATGTCTCCCAAGTAACAAAACTCTTCCACACACCCAAGAGACTCACCAGCAAGATCAGTCCTATCAAGCCTGACAATCTCTACATGCTCTCCCTGACACACTACACACATGAAATTAACAATATTTCGCAGTCTACCTCTAATACCCACTTATGCAAACACTGCACAAGATGGAATTACTTCCCATGCCCTTGTGGCAACCCGCACATGGCCACTCTCCCTCTTCTTAGACAGTATCGCCACCAACCGTAGACAACATCACCTTTGTTACATCTGCATTTACTCTCAAGCCCTTGTGCCCCATATCATCTCTCCATTTCCTAAATCTTTCCTCCATCTCTCTTTCATTCTCTGCAATCAATGCCAAATCATTAGCAAACAACTTCTCCCATGGGAGTCCATTTCTGAAGTCATGTGAGAGGGCTTCAAGCACAATGATAAACAATTAAGGGCTCAAGACTGACCCCTGATGCACACCAACATTCACAGAACTCTCATCACACAAATCTCCAATCACTCTCACCTGGGTGTGGTCACCCACATACTGAACACTGCCATAACCACCCTAACCAGCCACTCCTCAATTCCAAGCTTTCTCATTGCCCACTTCACCACCTCCCTAGGGACTCTGTCAAAGGCCTTCTCCAAATCAACAAGGTACAGATCCCTTTTCTGTCCTATATATTTTTCCTGAAGCTGTTGAGCAATGACTCTGGCATCGGTAGTCCTTTTGTCTGACATAAAACCAAACTGCATCTCATCAATATTCACTTTTTTTTTAAGCATACTTTCTAGAACTCTCTCTGTTACCTTCAATTTTCTTTATACATTTCTGAGAATGAGATAACTTGTAAGTACAGTAGACTCTCAATTTATGTAAGAGATGTGTTCCTGAAGAGGTCACATAAAGTAATTTTCACATAATTTAAACATAATTATCTCATAAGATAAAATGGAAAATGAATGGGATATGTTCTTCAACTTCTGCAAGTATGTACACAGATTTGGCTTCCATATCATAGACTAGGCCTACTGTTAACTCCAAGCAGCTATATGAAAGAATATTACTCCATACACACAAATATGCACATAAACAAGTATGCAAACATGCCAAGTTGCCAACTAATCTTCTTAGAAGGTAACAGTAATATGCTCTCTACACCCATGCAGTAGGCATGGCTAATCAATGATGTTTTATGGCCTTTATTAAATCTTTCCAATACTTCAAACTTCTCTACCAAACTCAACACCATCATCCTTTGTCTTGAGTGCAATACCAGATTTACTTTCACTAGCTGGACGCTTACCAGCCATTATAAAAGTCTAGCAATATCGTGTACCAGTACAAACAGTTGGAGTGGCAGGAGCTTCAATTTCTCGTCCCAAGTTATTTTGAATAAATCTCGCAATTTAAGTGGATTTACCCGATTTATGACCTCATGTTACTGAAAAAAACAAAAGTCAAGCAAACATGCATAAAACACGCATTTACCAACCTGTGCTGGTGTGTCGGTGATCCTCTCACAGGGGATGGAGATCTGGACCTTGAAAGTCTATTGATAGGATACTCATCTGGTCGCAAATGCCGCCCATCTTCAGAAGCAAGAGACTCACGACGAGAGGCTTGTTGTACCACCTCTGCTAGTTCAAGACCCACCTGAAACACCCACCATATACCGTATTGTTAGTCAATGTATAACCACGTCAGAGTGCTCCTTCTTCAACTGAATCTCTAAAATTATCCTGAAGTATTTATTTACAGAAATTCCTGATGTGACACCCTTGTTTTCTACCTAAAAACAATTTTACACAGTGATTTTCTGAAATGGAAGACAAGATTTAGCTTTCTGCATACTGTATTCTTCTACACAATTTACATGCTCACTGTAACCAGAAATTATGATTCAAGTGGGTATTAACCTTGGTTAATTTGGATTTACAAGCATATAGTCTCATCTTAATATTTTACTTTAAAGACAAAACCTGTTATTATACCATACAAATCAGGATTTCTTATCCATGCTACATTAGAAACTTCATGATTTGTCTATGAATATCCCAAGTGCTTCCATAAGAATAACACTTAAAATCACTCATGATAATATATAGCAACATTAGGTGAAGCCAAAATTTTCTCTTAAATATCAGTGCCTCTTAACTGTTTGAAAGAAGGCTGTCAGTGTGTGTAGTAATGATACCTAAATAATACTGCTAATAATCTGAACACAATAGCAGATTGAAGCCATGTGTATCTGCAGTCTCTGCCTTCATAACTAACTTAGACTCTGCTGGCTGAAACTTTATAAGACCAAAAAAGGAGGGTGTTGGAAAATTATTTAAAAAAAAAAAAAAATTGTGTAAGCACTGTGAATCAATGGCATGGTGAATTGGTGAATATCACAAACATGAATGTTGCTGGTGATGGTGGCTTATATTAATTGTGAATCCAGCAAAGTGTAGATAGAGTCCCTCCCTCCATCTAACTTAGATGTGACCAAAATGAACATTGTCTGCTGGGACAGAGATGCTACAACAATAACAATCCTGAAGGAAGGTAAAGTTTCCTCAAGTACACCACTGGGAAAAAGTAAAGCTCTCAGACAGAAGCTTTTTCTATTAATGTACATGACGAAGCATGGAAAAATCAAGTGTGTTTGATATATGAAGACAACATATACACCACTCGGAAAATACATGGAAATCAAATTTCTCCCTTAACTCTTAGAATTTGGATGATGTCCTTTTTACTTCATTCTTGTTGCTACCACATGATTTCATCCAGCTTAAAAATAACCTCTTGTACTGAAGGGGTTTATTAAGGGTATACCTAATCTCTCAAGTTCAAGATGACTAACCTAAGCTGAATAAAATTATTAAGAGGTGGCAAGAATAAAATAAAGACATGCCTGTGCTCAATGGGTTAGGTTTCACAGACTATGACAGTCTCCACAATCAAGCACTACAGGAGGAGCTCTATGGTTTCATCATCCAGGCAGTCAGTTTAGAGTACTCCCAATGTTCATGCCTTACGATTTCCATGGGCTGTCTCATTTTGCCTTTCATCAACATATTACACAAGCTTGCCTAATCTCTGCCAGTTCTGACATGCTCCTGTTCTCCTATGGTCTCAACTGAGGGAGTCAGAATAGCCTTTGTCTTCTGAAATCTAGCCATTCATCATGTCTAGACCACTCCTCCCCTTCAATGCTGGTGATTTGATCACGAGTGTGCATTTTTTCTTCTCACTGTGAAACCATCCAAGCAGACTTTGTACTCTTTGCCTAAAACTATCAGGTACAAACTGGATAATACAAATCTGTTATCAACACAACTTTCTATAATAATGCATACTGTCCCCAAGGCAGATCATCAATAGAGGGATGTGATTAACTTTTACTATGTATGTAATTATGTATGACAAAGCCCACAAGTCTTACTCTGATATCGAACTCTTTACAAGGTGGAGTTCTCTTTTCTTGCAGTTCTTCACTCAACTTCAAATGGCGAAAGTTTTTAAGGATCACTCAGCCTTAGCTAATCAAATCTTGTCAGTTACTATAATAGCTAAGGCCACTGACCTGTTTCATTAGGCTAAATGTCCAGCTTAGTGGCACAGACCACCATTTCCCTGGGAGTCTCTTCTCCACCTTTATCAAGGGAACAGTCCATGAGCTCACCACACTAATATGTCACATGTTAATCATTTATTGGTCTAACAAATTGGGCATTCATTTGGCTACAGGGCAGTTCATCTGTTTCACTGCAGGCATCGGTGATGGACAGACATGTTACTGAAATACCTCACCAGACCAATCTAGATCAATGATTACTGTAAGGCTACTGAGACTCTGCCAACTCTTCCTACAGTTGTATCACATGACCTACAAGATTTGTCAAAGGTCATCCACGGAGCTTGTTGTTCATGTGAAAGGAGCTTTGGAACGAACTTGGCGGCAACTCTCCACATACACAAATCATCTGTTACAAATTCGTGTGCAGGTCCATTGATGATTCCAATTTCATTTGCAATTTCTCTAACAGTCAACCAATGACTTCCCCTGACCAAATTGCAAATTTTCTTCACATTTTCAGTACTCCAGCTTGTTGATGGCCTCCCAGGACGTGGTTCGCTTGCAGCAGACATTCGGCCATTTTTTTAAGCGACTGTACCTCTCCTCTATTTGCGCTACCTCCATGGCTTCACTCCCTAAAACTTGCTGGATCTTCCTGATAGTTTGAACTTGGGTATCACCTATTTTTTGGCAAAATTTGATGCAGTTTGACTTTTTGGTCATCGTGACGCGCATGGGAACGCGTGAAGCATAAGATGCATGACCATGAACACAATCTGACTGACAGCCAATGAGTCACTCACACATGCAGGTGAAGGTCCTGCACTGCACCACACAAAACCTACCCCTATCCTCCAGCTGACTGATGGGAAAAAAGATGAGGTCAGATATTTTCTGAATAGATTCAAACAGCATAATTATTCTGATTACTATTTTGCTTAACAATGTGTCATATCATTAATATTGTTTATAAAGGCTCCAACGTGCTTGCATGCAATGGCCTTGGTCATCCAATGGCAGCTCTCCATGCTGCTCAATCTCTGGCAGTCTCCTTATTCAGTCCTATATCCCTGATATATGACCTTGTCCCAGGTCTTTTTCAGTCTGCCTCTCGCAACCCTACCCCGATGTTCACGCTTCTTATCTTCTGCACTCAACTGTCATCCTCTGTTCTCTCAACATGCCCAAACCATCTGAATCTACCCTTCCTCATCACAACACCAATACATTCCAGTCCCATCCTTCCTCTCAACTCTTCAATAGCAGTCCTAGTATGACAGTACTGATACTGAAGGACAGACAATCCATCATATAGTACATTAGCCAGCTCTGGAGCTATAGTGGAACCAAACTTGTGTGCAAGTACAGTAGTAAACAAAAATGAGGAGCTGATGGCACATTAGGGAGTTCAGAAGTGGATGAGCTGCTGAAAATGGGGGCTGGTTTGTAAGTGGTCCATATAGAGTTACTGCCAACACTGCTGGCTGTCATGGAGAAGTGGCGATGAGGGATGATGGTGGGACATGGCAAAGATCAGTCACAATTGTTAGCAACATATGATGGGGCAGAAAAGACTGCCACCAAGAGGCAGGCCTCTCAATTGTGGGTTAGCAATTCAGTGGCTCTGGGAGGTCACTTATGAGGAAGATAACTATCAAAGCCAGTAGGGATATGCACCACAGTTAGAAGATATGATCAGTCTTTTGCCCTGATGTTCCTCAGCTATCCCAGAAGCAATGTTCCAGTGTAAGAGGCAGAAAATGCACAAGGTTTTTCCATCAATCTGTTGATGAATACAAAAGTATGAGAGTATGACTGGGATGATGTTATGGGCTTTAAAAAACCTGCCACCTTGGAAAACGATTCCCAGTGAAAGGGTTTTCTCTCACTGACTTCTAAAGATTCTTCATCAGTCACTATGCTAGACTCTTAAGGGTCCATCAGTCCACATACACATGATTCTGGCAGACCATGTCATTTCACCATTAAGCCTTAAACTTCCTTGCACAGACCTGAGGAATAGCCTGGACAAAGAGATCGTCCAGTCTAAAAACTTAAACAAGTTTAAAGCAAAATTTGACTTATTGAGAAACAGAGACAGGACCCCATGAGTGTAGCTCATTTCCTGTATATCACAATTAGGTAAATACACACACACACATACAAACACAAAGCAAGAATATAAAAGAACTAGAAATGAAAATACAAGAATACGATGTGAGGAAGAAAGAAACTTTGAAAAAGTTATAGTTGACAAATGTAAGGAAGAACCTACAGTAAACTGTTTTACAGGTTTATTAATGGCAAATTGAAACAAAAGGAATGAATCAATAAGCTGAAAGTAGAAGGAACTGTCTACAGAGATGTGGTTATGAAAGCTGAAGTAATGAACAAATGCGTCCAATCAGTCCTCACTAGAGAAAGTGATTTTGTGGAGGAGGAGAGAGTGACTAGAAATGTAGTGTTAAAAGATGTAAAAGTTGAAGTGTTCATAGGATAGAAATTACTGGGAACTCAAGATGTGAGAAAGGTCGAAGGACCAGACGGGATCTCCAATTGGATACTAAAGGAATGCAGAGAACAACTGGCTGATAAGATTCACAGTTTAATTGTGGGTACTTTGGAAGAAGGAAAAGTGCCTCGGGAATGGAAGAGGGCCAGTGTGGTACCAATTTAAAAGAAAGGGAACAAGGAAATACCCCTGAAATACAGACCAATATCCTTGACCAGCATGGTTGCAAAATTGTGCAAGAGAATCCTGAATGAGAGATGGATAAAATATCTGGAGGAGATGGGCATTTTGGCAGACAGTCAGTTTGAATTCAGATGTGGAAGGTCGTGTGTTCCCAACTTGTTGAGCTTCTATTCAAGGGTGACTGACGTTCTACAAGAGAGAGATAACTGGGGGGATTGTGTGTATTTAGATCTGGAGAAAGCCTTTGATAAAGTACCCCACAAGTGACTAATGTGGAAATTGGATTGCATAGGAGGACTGAAAAGGAACCTCTCAGAATGGATGAGAGACTTCTTGAGAGACAGGCAAATGAGGATCGTAATAAAGGACAGGATATCTGGATGGAGGGAAGTAACAAGTGGAGTCCCACAGTGCTCGGTGTTAGCAACTGTAATGATCCTGATTTATGTAAACTATTGTATATAGTAGATGGAATGAAGAGTTATGCAAATCTGTTTGCTGATGATGCAAAGATCATGAGGAAAGTAGAAGTTGAAGACTGTAAAATGCTGCAGGAGACCTGGATAGGATTCATAAGCGGAGCTGGATGTTTCGTTTCATTTTCATTTTCGTTTTTGAAGGCTCCAACATGCTTGCATGCGTCGGCCTTGGTCACCTAATGGCGGCTCTCCATGCTGCTCGATCCCTGGCAGCCTCCCTGTTCAGTCCCTTAATAAATAAAATTCAGCGTAAAAAAACATAAAATACTGTACTGTATTGGAAATGGGTAAAAGTACCAAGAGACCATCACTGAATTATTTGATGGGTAATGAACCAATCACAAAGGCGAAAGAAGCGAAGGACTAAGGAATGCTGGTCCGGGATAACTGGTCACTTGAAAAACACATTAACGAGATATTGAAGTTAGAGAGACATATAATCTCTTGATTAACAAAAGAGCAGCATTTCATTTCATGGACGAGGAGTTGATGAAAAAATTGGTAGCAGCCATGCTCCACCCCAGGTTGGAATATGCGGCAGTAGTGTGGTCCCCACATAAAAAGAAAGATATAAACAAGATCGAGAGAATACAAAGAACAGCAACCAAGATGGTCCCTAGCCTGGCAGATCTGCTGTACAGGGAAAAGCTAGAAAGGCTAGATCTGCCTACCTTCGAAGATGGGAGAGAGTTGTGAAATGATTGCAGTGTTCTGGGCCATGATGGGAGTAGAAAAAATTGACAGAAAAGATCTGTTTGTATGGGATGGGAGAGTAACAAGAGGACAAGGAATGAAATTGAAAAAGCCAAGTTGCTTGAAGGATATCAAAAATTATAGTTTTCCAATATAGATGCATAGACCCGTGGAATAGCCTGGACAAAGAGATCATCCAATCTAAAAACTTAAACGAGTTCAAAGCAAAAACTGACTTATTGAGAAATGGAGATGGGACTCCATCTGTTTGTATGGGATGGGAGAGTAACAAGAGGACATGGAATGAAATTGAAAAAGCCAAGTTGCTTGAAGGATATCAAAAATTATAGTTTTCCATATAGATGCATAGACCTGTGGAATAGCCTGGACAAAGAGATCATCCAGTCTAAAAACTTAAACGAGTTCAAAGCAAAAACTGACTTATTGAGAAATGGAGATGGGACCCCATAAGCATAACTCATTTCCTGTATATCACAACTAGGTAAATACACACACACACACGCATTCACACAACTTTCAGCCTTAGTCGAACACTAGCCACATCACGCCATGTCACTTAGTCATCAAGGTACACACGCTTGAGTGAATGTGTGTCTAGTACACTTAGCAAATTTTCTTCTATGTCTTCTATTGCCTGAAACTGGCAACCTTTCAGGGTGGATTTCAATTTTGTGGGAAAAAAAAAGGTCTGCAGGAACAAAATCCAGAGAGTAGGGCAGTTGGAGGATGACAGTCATCTCATGCTTTGCCAAAAAGTCACAAATGAGGAGCAATACATGAGCAGGTGCATTGTCATGGTACAGCATCCATGTTTTGCTATTGTCCAAGCCTCTGGCCTCTTCCATTGCACTGCCTCCCTCAAATGCTTCAGGACATCCAAGTAAAACTCTTTATTGACTGTCTGACCATGTGGAACAAACTCATGATGAATGACACCCTTCCAACCAAAAAAGAAAATCAACATCACCTTCTCATTTGATCAACTCTGACATTCTTTTTTTGGTCGTGGTACGATGTTCAAACCCCCTGCAACACTTGCCTTTTTGTTTGAAAATTGCCATGCACCCATGTTTTTTCATGTGTAACAAAATTTTTCAGAAAGTTTTCATCAGAATTTGAATAATCAAACAGCTCCTGACTGACAATGACAGTGACACAGTTCGACTTTTTGCCGAAATGAAATGAGAAACCTGTACTTTACACAGGAAAAATCATCCAACATATTACCACTATGCCGGGAATCGAACCCGGGACTTTTACCTGGTTGTGGTGTAGTGGTATGCTGCCTGGCTCTCACCTGAGAGTTCCGGGTTCGATTCCCGGCATAGTGGTAATATATTGGATGGATGGATGGATCACTTTTTGCTCATCTGTCAGCAGACGCGGCACAAATTTTGAGGCAACATAATGCCATAATAAATCTTCAGTTTTCCGTTAAAATCATGAGGCATGAACTTTTATTGATGCCTACTTCTTCGGAAGCTTCACGGACAGTCAGGTAATGATTTTCATGGATCACAGCATGCACATTCTCAACATGATCGTCATCTCTTGATGTGGAAAGCCATCCAGATTTGGGATCGTCCTCGGTGGATGTTCTTCCCAATCTGAACTACTTGAATCTTTTTGTAACACTGCTTACAGATCATACAGTCCTCTCTATAACCCTTTTGCAGCACTTGAAAAGTCTCAAAAGTTTTTCCTAATTTGAAACAGAATTTCACACAAACACAATGCTCTTCAAGATCCTTCAGTTACCTTGAAACATATCGCCAAGTGCACTGAACACACGTTTACTCAAGTGTGAGTACCTCGATGACTAAGTGACATGGTATGATGTGGCTAGTGTTAGACTAAAGCTCAAAGTCGCCAATACAGAGCACTCCTGTTGTAAGCATGCCACACTTGCGAGTTGGTGTACTATTTAAAAAGGTCAGTTTCTTTTTGGACAGACTTCGTATATATATATATATATATATATACAGTAGGCGCGGAAAGTGTTGACGCCATCTTAAAAAAAGGAAACATTCTTGTGGTTAGCAAGGAGAAACAAATAAATTAACACTCACCATTGAATTTAGTATTTACTGGCATTCCCCTTCACCTTTATTATCTTCTTAAGGCGTCTGGGGAGACTGATGGCGTAGTTTTGCAGAACAGACGGACTAAAACTGCTCCATAGCTGCAGCCTCAAGTTTAGGCAAAGATGATGTGTCCATACTACGCAGCTGCCGCTTCATGTGCGCCCATAAATTCTCAATGGGATTGATATCTGGGCTGTTTCCGGGCCAATCTCGAATAAAGGGAACCTCACAGTCTGTTAGCCACTGTTTCACTGACTTTGCAACATGTGCAGGGGCAGAATCTTGCATAAATACTCTTGCCTTGGTTTTATCAAAAGAGTCACTTAAAACATCACATAAGAGCTCCAAATAATTGTTCTGGTTCACTTTTTCATTTGCAGGTAGAATTACCAACTCACCAACACCATAATATGTAAAGCAGCCCCAAGCCATGAGTGAGGCTGGGTATTTAACAAACTTGGAAGTGTACTTAGGATCCAGGGGGTCACTGCCTGGTTTGCGGTACACTCGTGATGAAGGGGTACCAGTGACAGTAAATGTTGACTCATCACTCCAAAGCACAGTTTTCCATTGCTCCTCACTCCAGGCAAGATATTTCTTACAAAAATTTACTCTCTTTTTCTTCTGAAGTGCAGTTAGCAGTGGTTTTTTACGAGCACAAAAACTCCTGTAGCCCAGATCGTCATGCAACAG
>JAGKTI010002690.1:25702-44593 GCA_018397915.1 Birgus latro | reverse complement strand
AGCGGAGGTTAAGATGTCTGCAATCACTTCCCGTTTTGTTTACATCTCCAGACGTCGCAAGGACATCATAGATAGCGTAACTAAAGGAGAGTTCCTAGCCCTTTCTTTGGAAATTCAAGACTCACCTGAGAGGCCCCGCAAGTTTCCTATTTACCTCCTTACACGTTATCCTGTCTGTACTGATCCCAACTTGGCCAAGGAGCTGCCAGGTATCTACTCAGCCCGACGTTTCTACCAGAATGGCACTCCTATCAACCGGCTGGTAGTCACCTGGAGCCTTCCTCACCCACCACCACCAACTGTCACCTTCAGCTTCCTTCCCTGCCTCCCACCTTGTGAGTTTCGCAAGATGAAGGACGAGCAACCGTGGTGCTTTCGATGCTGGGGCATTGGTCACATCTCCCGGTACTGTTCTGCACCAGAAAAGTGTGCATGGTGCTCTGGCCTACACGACTCTCGGATGTGTCCTCACCGACCCCCTCCACCTGCTTCTGATATAACCTCGATGCAACCCAACCCACCTCCTCCAGATACCTTGCACTGGAAATGTCCCCGATGTCATCAGGAAGGAGTTAACGTGTGGCACGGCTGCACTAGACGTCGGGCTACCCCTGCCCCCGTTGCCAAGGATGGGGCTCCACTAGCATCACCACCACCACCACTCCGCACTGCTGCTCCTCCTGCCTCCGCTATCGGTTTGGATTCAGCTGCAGTCACTGAACTTCGTGATGCTGTTGCCACTCTCAGGACTCGGATTACCTCATTCATGACACGTTTCAGTGCAATAGAAGCCCGCATTGATGACTTGGTTAGCAAGCAAGCCACACTTGAGACAACATTAAATTCACTGGTTGAATCACAGCAAGTCATCATTACGACTGTCACCACCCTTACGGAAAAGCTGGACTCAATTGTCACTTCCATTGGACGACTGACTGCTCCCCCCAGGGAGTCTTCCCCTCATGGCACACCGCATAGCACTTCTCATGCCACCACCACTCCCTCATTTGCCCTCCGCAAACGTAATGGTAAAGTTCGGTAACATGGCACAACTGCATGTCATCTCTTGGAATGCCTGTGGTGTTACGAACCGGTCTAAACTTGCTGCGCTCAGAGGATATGTATACAGTCGCCACCCAGATATCATTTTCATTCAGGAATCCTTTGTTGGTCGTGCGCATCTCGAGATAGAGGCACCCACTCTCAGTGGTTATATTTCTTACGTCCATCGAGTTAGGAATGGACTTGTCACGTATGTTCACTCCTCCATCCAGCACCGTTTCCTCCAAAGCTCTGTAAATGACGAGACAACCTTCCAGCTTCTTGAGGTCACCATTGGAAGCGGCACAGTTCGGGTATGCAATGTGTACTCTGCACCAGGCAGGTTGCATACAGCTGCTCTTCCAGCTCCCACCATCCGTGGCATGATATACATGGGGGATTATAATGCCCGACACCCTGCTTTGGGGGACCTTTCTGTCACTGTTAACCGTAATGGGACTAAACTTCTTGAGTATATTCATCATAATCAGCTCACCCGCTGGGACATCGGTGGGGCCACACACTCTCGTGGAGGCACACTAGATCACATCCTTACATCCGGCCTCGTGGCGTCCCAAGTCAGGTGTTCATCAATCCCTGCTCTCTTCTCTGATCATATTGCTCTCAGCCTTCATTATTCCCTCCCTGCTACACCTTCTCCTGTACACAGACGTACTCGCATTGCAATCCCACCCAAGTACTGCCCTACATATGTCTCCTATATAACCAACCTTCTTCCCACGTTCAACCTTCAATGTCCTGAAAAGTTGTATTCATCACTTGTCAGCTCCACGCATGACTTCTACACCCACTATGTCAGCAGGCCACACATTACACGCCATCATGATGCCCACACCTGGACACTGGATAATCGTATCACTCAGGCAGAGAGGAAGGCAGTGGAAGACGGACTTGCCTTTCAAAGACGACCTTCCCCCGAGAGTCTCCATCGGTATCGATTGTCGAGGGATGATCTAGTTGCTCTCCAGCACTGCGTTTATACTGAATCTTGGCAGAAACTTACAGATGGCATCAACCATCAAACGACTGTTGGTTCCATGTGGCGCCTTATCAACAAGGTAGTTAAGAAGAAGCCCCCTAGTGTCCTCCACCACAGTCCAGCACAGTACGCACAGGATCTTGTAGACGCCTGGTCTGCACAGTCACGGGCTTGCACCCTTCCTGCACACATACAGGACGCACTCTCCACCAAGAAAAACGTTCGTGCACTTCGTCTCACCGCCGCTTTACTGAGGACAGATGATGAGGATGGTGTGGCTATAACTGATGATGAATTGCGACGGGCCCTCGTCAGGGGTAGGGTAACGGCTCCAGGTGATGATGGGATCACTTTTTCTGTCCTCCGTGTCCTCCTGAAAGTTCCTGGCAATCCCCTTCTCCAGCTTTTCAACCTTTGCGTCCGTCTGGGATATGTGCCACAAGCCTGGACCCACAGTACAATCGTGCCTATTCCTAAACCTGGTACTGATAAATTCCGACCTATTTCACTCACCTCCTGCTTCAGTAAAGTACTAGAACGCATCCTCCTCACAAGACTCTTGTTTAGGCTGCAGGACAAGCTCTCGCCTCGATTATACGGTTTTTTACCGCAACGAGGGACACATCACTGCCTAATGGAGCTATACACCCTCCTGTCCCCCACCAGTGTAGTGGCCTTCATTGATTTACAGAGTGCCTTTGATGTCGCCAACAGAGACATCATCCTCGACCAGCTGGTGGATTTTGGAGTCAAGGGAAACCTGCTGCGATGGATACGTGGTTACCTAACCAATAGATCCTCTCGTGTTATTTTTGGGGGCGCATGCGGCTCTGCTGAGGATTTTGAGCTTGGTACTCCGCAAGGAGGTGTCCTTAGTCCTTTTTTGTTTAATATCCTTATTCATCATTTACTAACCCTCCTTCCTGACTTCCCTGGAATCACAATTACTTGCTATGCTGATGACATCTGCATTCACTCAAATTCCTCAGCAGATCTGCAACGTTTCCTTCACTGGTTTCACGAGGCGGCTTCCAAGTGTGGACTCATTATCTCACCAGAAAAGAGTAGAATCTTCACTTCCCGTCCAGCAAGAACACTACCTGTATTCTCTGTCGGGGATTGTGTTATTCCCCTATGCACGCAGTACCTTTATCTTGGGGCACCGGTAAGGATTTCTCCCTCCATTCCTGCAAGACAACGTGTGCATCCGATTGTTCAGGGTCTGCTAACCCGGCTACAGCAGCGCCTAAAACCTCTCAAATGGCTTACTAATTATGCTGCCGGGGTGTCTATTCCTGTAGCACGATCCATATACATAGCGTTCATTCGATCAGTTGTTGATTATCTCTCCCCTGCTCTTTGTCAACTTTCCAGAACAGCCTTACAACCTCTTGAGAAGTTCCAAAACGCAGTAATGAGACTTATCCTGGGCTGCCCTGGCTCAACCAGAATTGTCAACATGCAACTTGAACTCAACCTACCACCACTTGTTGAGAGAATATACTCCATGGTGACGTACTTCAGCATTAAGTGCCTGCATTATCCTCACCTTTCTCCCCACTACTCTCACATCATTCGGACCTCCCTTGACCCCACTGCACCAAGACCTTTGCTTCGCAGTGGTGGCCGCACTCTGGTTAATACTGTTTGTTCATATGTCCGACAGCTAAACATCAACATACCAGTGCTTACGGAGGAGGTGGACTGTGGCATTCCACCGTGGCAGACCCCTGTTCCTGCTGTCTCATACACTCTGGCCTCCAAGACTGACCTGCCTCAGCTTCAGAAACAGCTAGCTTTGGAGACTATTGCCAGGCTGTCATCTTCCCTCCCTTCGGCCCACCATATCTACACTGATGGCTCCCTGCAGGAGGATGGAAGTGCTGGTTGTGCAGTGTTTTCCCCAAGTCTGGATCCACCTCAAGGGGGCTGGTTGGGCCGTCGACTGCCAACCTCATCGAGCTCTACATATTGCGAACTACATGGACTCCACGATGCAGTTACTTTATTAGTACAGACGAACAACAGCGGCTTGATCATCTGTGACTCACAGTCGGCCCTCCTTGCCCTCTCCTCTCCCAGGCCTGCATATCAACACATAGTTATGCAGATACTCCGTCAATTGGCCACTGCCCACGATCGTTCGCTGGTGGTGCACTTTCTGTGGATTCCTTCTCATATTGGTCTTGCAGCTAACAACACCGCTGACATTGCAAGGACTGCCTGCGGACTGGATCTGCCTGCTGTGGATGCCACTAATGTCTTCCCCATTTGCTACAAGCAGATAATACGTAGAGCAGCCCGCTCCCCTATTCTCCACCGTAGAAATGCTGAGAGGACTCACAGTGTGTCTATCCAACATTATGACCACTTTCTACATCGGCCTCATAGATATCGTCGTAGTGGTCTTATGGTTCGTCGACATAACGTGGTGTGTGCCCGCCTCAGACTGGGTTACCGACCTGTGTGGCAAGTGGCTGGGGTGGACAACGCACCTCGTTTCTCCTCCTGTAAGCTGTGTGATGCACCCAATGCCAACACACTTGACCACTATTGCCTGCAATGTCCACTTGTCTCTGATTTAATACCACACGGACTCACATTAGTGGACACTTGTAAACATTTATTGGATGATGATAATCTAGATGTTATTCTCATGCGTCATCCACACTTTGGTGGGTGTTAATTTGTTTTAGCTAGACAGCGTGTCCTGCGTGGCACGAGTTCACTTGTACTCACCTCACATATGCCCACATGGCACTGTAATATGTTTGTCGCCTTCGGGCGTAATAAATTAATCAAATCAAATCAAATCAAATCTTCCTTACAACCAATCCTTCTGCTTATACTGTTAATCTTTGCTCCCTGTTGGGCTCCTCCAGTCATAACCTTATTACTTTAACCTGTCCTATTGCTCCGATAAGGCCTGTGGACCCTCCAAAGAAACATCGTCTGTGGCACTTTGGAGCTGCGGACTGGGAGGCCACCAGGCAGTACTTCTTTGATTTTCCTTGGAATGATTATTGCTTCCATGGCCGGGAGCCATCTGAGTATGATCTGCGCATTACGGATGTTATTCTCTTGGGCATGGAAGCATACATTCCTTTCTCATGTCTATTGACTAATGCAAGAAAGCCTTGGTTTAATAACGCTTGTTCTAACGCTGTCCGCAACAAGGAGAGGGCCTATAAAAGGTACCAGAGCCAATGCGCCCCTGAATCACATCTTTTTTACGTTTCTGCCCGGAATCGTGCTAAGTCTGTTCTTCGTTCTGCTAAAAAATGATTTCATCCGTACTAAATGCTCTCAACTCTCAAATTCGAATTCTTCCCGCTCCGTCTGGCACCTTGCCAAAACCTTTCTAACAACTTTACCTCATCATCCTTCCCTCCTCTTTTCCACTCTGATGGCACTGTAGCTATTTCTTCTACTGATAAAGCAAAACTCTTAGCTCAGACTTTCTCCTTCAATTCCACCTTAGATGATTCTGGTGCTGTTCCTCCATCACTTCCCCCCCTCTGACTTCCTCATGGCTGACATTAAAATTTCTTCACCTGATGTACTTTCTGCCATCACTGGTCTCAATACTAACAAGGCAAATGGGCCTGATGGAGTCCCTCCTGTTGTACTCAAGAACTGTGCTTCTGTGCTTACACCCTGCCTAGGTAAACTCTTTCGCCTTTGTCTGTCAACTTGTACCTTTTCTTCTTGCTGGAAGTTTGCCCCCATGCAGCCAGTTCCAAAAAAGGGTAACCATTCCCAACCCTCTAACTATCGCCAAATTGCTTTAACATCCTGTGTCTCAAAAGTTTTCGAGTCAATTCTTAACAGAAAAATTTTGAAGCATCTTTCCTATCACAACCTTCTTTCTGACTGTCAGTATGGGTTCCGTCAGGGACGTTCCACTGGCGATCTTCTCACCTACCTTTCAGACTCCTGGTCATCCTCCTTTCGGGACTATGGCAAAAGCTTTGCCATTGCACTTGACATCTCAAAGACCTTCAATTGAGTCTGGCATAAATCTTTAATTTCCAAACTGCATTCTTACAGCTTCTATCCTTCTATCTGTGCCTTCATCTCTAGCTTCCTTTCTGGTTGTTCTATAGCTGCTGTTGTAGACGGCCAACGCTCTTCTCCTAGATCTATCAACAGTGGTGTTCCTCAGGGTTCTTTCCTATCACCAACTCTCTTCCTTTTATCCATCAATGACCTTCTAAGCTGTACATCTAACCCTAACCACTCATACGCTGATGATTCCACCCTCCACCACTCCATTCAGTTTCCAGGATGTCCATCTCAGCAGTTACTTCAACAAACAAGGGATGAGGCTATGCCAAACCTAGTGTCTGACTTGGCTCGTATCTCTGACTGGGGTAAAAATAATCTTGTTGTTTTTAATGCATCAAAGACTCAGTTTTTAAACCTATCAACCTGGCAAAATCTTCCACAGGAGTACCCACTGATGTTTAATAATATCCAGCTTAATCCTGTTTCATCCTTGAACATGCTTGGGGTTTCATTCACTCGTGACTTATCCTGGAAAGATAATATTACATCTCTTGTAAAATATGCGCTTCCAAGAGATTAGGTGTGCTAAGCCGGCTCCGTACCTTCTTTAACCCTGCACAGTTGTTAAGGTTATACACGAGTTTTATTCGCCCCTGTGTAGAGTACAACTCTCGTGTGGGGAGGCTCCCCACATACATCTCTTCTCAATAGGGTGGAGTCAAAGGCTTTTCATCTCATCAACTCTCCTTCTCTTACTGGCTCCCTTCAACCTCTGTCTCTTCACCGCACTGTTGCATCTTTATCTCTTTTCTATCGTTACTTCAATGGTCACTGCTCCTCTGAACTGTCTGCTTGCATCCCCCCACCTCTACGACGGGTGCATAGCACCTGTCTAGCAACAAACTCTCATCCCTTCTCTGTCCAACTCTCTAATGCAAGAATTAACCATTACTCCGAGTCCTTCATTTATGCAACAGGTCAACTCTGGAACTGTCTCCCTCTGTCTGTACTTCCTATGATCTCCAGTCTTTTAAACACAGTGTGTCCAGGCATTTCAAAATGATCGGATCTTGAATTTGGCCCTCTCTTGTGTTGTTTTTATTTTTTCTTGGAAGGAACGATTTGCAGGCTCCTGGCCTTCGGTTTCTTCTTCTTAGAAAGAAAAAAAAACTAAGCCAGCCTCAAGTTCACCTTTTGGGGCTGTAGATCTGAAATAAGTGCATCAGAACACAGATGTGGTGGTGTACATGGCTCTCCTGGTCCTCCCTCCATCCACTCTCTTCTCCCCCCCATCCCTTCTCCATCCCCGCTATGGCTGTTTCTGCCTGGGCACAAAGAAAAAAATTACCACAGCCAAATTTGCCCTCGGAAATTTGTTATCATTGGTATCGATTGTATACCATCACCTTCACTGGTGTTTATACCACTGTATAAGGTAAGCTAATAAAAACACAAAACTGATGAGTATGAGTGCAGAAATGCGATGAGAACAAAAATGTTCAAGGGTAAAAACAGCTTCAAATAAATTCCCAACATCCTAGTGCAAAATTTTACCTGCTATCATGCAAGGAAAAAATAGCAAAGCACATGTTAAGATGCAGAATTTCACGAGTTTTGCTATGTTTTTTTCGGAATTTCAATACAACCAAGAGTTTCTGAGTAAATTGCCAAAGCCTAAAAAAAAAAATCACTGGGCATGGTGGGTGATAGAGAAGGGACAGGGGGTGGATAGGGGATGGGGGGAGAAGAGGAGCGATGGAGGGGATATGTATGTGTGTGTATTTACCTAGTCGTATTTACCTGGTTGTGATATACAGGAAATGAACTATACTGTACTCGTGGAGTCCCGTCTCTGTTTCTCGATAAGTCGAATTTTGCTCTAAACTCGTTTAAGTTTTTAGACTGGATGACTTCTTTGTCCAGGCTATTCCACAGGTCTATGCATCCATATTGAAAAATATATTTCTTGATATCCTTCACGTAACTTGGCTTTTTCAGTTTCATTCCATGTCCCCTTGTTACTCTCCCATACCATACAAACAGATCTTCTCTGTCAAATTTTCTACTCCCATCCTGGCCCTGAACACTGCAATCATGTTGCCCCTCTCTCTTCTTTTCACTAAGGAAGGTAGGTCTAGTTTTTCCAGCCTTTCCCTGTACAATGCATCTGCCAGGCTAGGGACCATCTTGGTTGCTGTTCTCTGAATTCTCTCGATCATGTTTTATGTGGGAACCACACTATTGCTGCATATTCCAATCTGGGGCAGATCAGCCACTATCAATTTTTTCATTATCTCCTCATGCATGTAATGAAATGCCACTCATATGTTAGTCAGGAGATTACACATCTCTCTATCTTGGTGATGTGTTTTTCAGGTGACAAATTACCCTGAACCAGCATTCTCTAGTCTTTCTTTTCTCTCACCTTTGTGACTGATTCATCAAATAATTCACTGATGGTCTCTTGGTACTTGTACCCATTTCCGATAGTTTACATTTTTTTTGCATAGAATTTCGTTTATCCGGCTCCAATCATGAATCCTATCCAGGTCCTTCTGCAGCATTTTACAGTCTTCTTCAACTCTACCCTCCTCATGATCTTTGCACTGTCAATAAACAGATTTTCATAACTGTTCATTCCATCTACCATATCATTTACGTAAATCAGGAACATTACAGGCACTAACACCGAACCCTGTGGGACTCCATTAGTTACTTCCCTCCATCCAGACATCCTATCTTTTACTACTGTCCTCATTTGTCTGTCTCTCAAGAAGTCTCTCATCCACTCTAAGAGGTTCCCCTTCAGTCCTCTTATGTGTTCCAATTTCCACATTAGTTGCTTGTCGGGTATCTTGTCAAAGGCTTTTCCAAATCTAAAACACACAATCCACCCAACTATCTCTCTCCTGTAGTATATCTAGTGCCCTTGAGTAGAAGCTCAACAAGTTGGAAACACACTACCTTCCACTTCTGAACACAGACTGACTTTCTGCCAAAATATCCATCTCCTCCAGATATTTTATCCATCTCTTTCAGGATTCTCTCACACAGTTTTGCAACCATGCTGGTCAGGGACACTAGTCTGCAATTCAGGGGTACTTCCTTGTTCCCTCCCTTATAAATTGGTACCACACTGGCCCTCTTCCATTCCCAAGGCACTTTCCCTTCTTCGAGAGAACCCACAACTAAACCGTGAATCTAATCCACCAGTTGTTCTCTGCATTCATTCAGTATCCAATTAGAAATCCCGTCTGGTCCTGGGGCCTTCTTCACATCTTGAATTTCCAGTAATTTGTATACTTCTTGTACTTCAACCTTTACCTATTTTAACACTATATTTCCAGTCACTCCCTCCTCCTCCATAAAATCACTTTCTCTAGTGAAGACTGCTTGGAAGCATTTGTTCATTATTTCAGCTCGCATAACTGCATCATTATAGATATTTCCTTCTACTTTCAATTTACTGACTCCTTCCTTTTGTTTCAATTTGCCATTAACAAACCTGTAGAACAATTTTGATTCTTCCTTACATTTGTCAACTATACCTTTTTCGAGTGTCTCCTCCTCTTTATGTATTCTTGTACTGTTTATTCATTTCTAGTTCTTTTATATTCTTCCTTTGTTCTCTCATTACTTTTCTTTCTCCATTTGTTCCAAGTCTTATCCCTTTCGCGTTTTGCTATCATACACCTTTTGTTGAACCAGTCATTTCTCCAGTTCTCTTTCCCACTAACTTTTGGCACATACTTTTCCACACCTATATTATAGAATTCTAGAAATAAATCCCACTTCTTCTGTAACTCTTCTGTTTCCCAGAATTCTCCTCAATCCACTTCTTTGAAAAATTTTCTCAATCCTGTAAAGTTTGCTTTCCCAAAGTTGTATCTTCCATGCCTGTATAGTTCATCTCTTGTCTCCCCAGTTCCTTCTGTCATTTGGAACTCTATCACTAAATGGTCACTTTTTTCCTATAAAGCACAGATATTTCAGAGATTCAATTAAATCAGGTTCTTTGGTCAGAATTAAGTCTTGTCTTGCTGGTGTGTCATCCCCCCTAACTCTTGTCTCTTCTTTGACCCACTGGGTCATTACATTATCCATTGGCACATTTAATAGTATACTGCCCAGTGACTTTTCACTACCTCCTGAGTCCCACTCATCCCAGTTTACCTCTTTACAAATGAAGTCCCCCATCAGGATTATGTTATAACCTTCTATAGGTATCTAACCATGTCTGACAACATTTCCTGATTTTCCTCCTCATTCCATGCTCTTGTCTTGGGGGGGACATATGCTACTGCAATGTCTCTCTTGTCTTTCCCTCTGGTTTCTATTACCATGTTTATCACTTCAGCCATAACTTCTCACAGTTCCACACTATCTACATTTAGGCTGTTTTTCACTGCTATCATCACTCCTCCTCCCATTTTTTCTTTTGTACCTCTTCTCCATAGTTTGTATTTCCCATTTCCCATTTAGATTACAATATTCTCTTTTAGCTTGGTCTCTGCAAAGCACATAATGTCTGGCTCATTTACCGTCAAGCAATCATCTGTTTCTAGCTTTGCTGTGATTAGACCACCTACATTAGCATATGCCACTTTCAATCTTTTTGCACTGTTTTTTATTCTGTCCTCTCTCCCTCAGTACCACTTCTTCAGTTTCTGATCCATAACTCTCCAATAGAACTCTGACTTCTCTTACTCCGTTCTCTGGTCGTTAATTTTCTTCGCTTCCTTAACAAGTTCCTTTAATTTAGCTCTCTCTTCCTCATTTGCATCTCTCCTTATTCAGATATTTTTGAATCCGGTGGCTAAGTCGGTAGAGAGGCAGCCTGCAGTCCTAATGGACCCAGGATCGAATCCCTGCTGGGGCAGGGAACAGTTTAAGGATTTGAACTTCCTAAAAAGCAGACTTTTCTGATCTACCAGATGACCTGCCAACATGTCATAAAAATACCCACGCTAATACCAGTACACCAGTCCTGTATGAGACAGCCCTAGCATGTATTCAGTATGGACGGTGGTTAATGCCGAAGTGGTGACATTTGGAGATGTAGGACTACTGGGCCTTGGGAAAGGTCACTTCCCCCAAGCAATAGGCCCTGAAGCCTTTGCCCAGAGTCAGACACGTAAAAAAAAAAAAAAAAAGCTGGTAATTTCCAAGTCTTGTTAATTATCTCATTTCCTGTAACCTGAGACTAAAATTTTACTTTGAGTGGCCTTGCCTGTGTGTATGTATTTACCTATTTGTAGTATACAGGAATTGAGCTAAGCTCATGTTGTCCTGTCTACATATCTACATTTATCTAGTCTAGTTTTAAACAAGTGAATGTTTTTTGCCTGTACCAACTCATTGTCCAAGCCATTCCACAGGTCTATGCATCTGTAAGGAAAATTATATTTCTTGATATCCATCAAGCTTGGCTTCTTCAGCTTCATTCCATGTCCTCTTGTTACTCTCGTATCCCATACAAATGGATCTTCTCTGTCAATTATATCTACTCCCATCATGGCCCTGAACACTGCAATCATGTCACCCCTCTCTCTCCTTTCCTCTAAGGAAGGCAAATCCAGCTTTTTCCAGCCTCTCTCTGTACGACGGATCTGCCAGGCTGGGGACTATCTTGGTTGCTGTTCTTTGTATTCTCTCAATCCTGTTTATATCTTTCATTTTGTGAGGGGACCACACTACTGCTTCATATTTTAACCTGGGGTGGATCATGGCCACTGTCAAATTTTTCATCATCTCCTCATCCATGTAATGAAATGCTACTCTTATGTTGGTCAAGAGTTTGTATGTCACTCTAACTATCTTGTTAATGTGTTTTTCAGGTGACAAATTATCCTAGACCAGCATTTCCACATCTTTCTCTTCTCTCACTTTTGTGATTGGTTCATTACCCATCAAATAATTCAGTGATGGCCACTTGGTACTTTTGCCCATTTCCAATATTTTACATTTTTTTGCGTTGAATTTCACTTCCCACATCGGGCTCCAGTCATGTATCCAATAGAGATCCTCCTGCAGCATTTTACAGTCTTCTTCAACTTCTACTTTCCTCAAGATCTTTGCATCATCAGCAAACAGACTTGCAGAACTGTTCTTTCCATCTACCATATCGTTGACATAAATCAGGAGCATCACTGGTGCTAACACCGAGCCCAATGGGACTCCACTTGTTACTTCCCTCCATCCAGACATCCTGTCCTTTATTACTGTCCTCATTTGTCTGTCTCTTAAAAAGTCTCTCATCCACTCCAGGAGGTTTCCTTTCTAGCTATCTATCTATTGTCAGAAGCCTTAATCCAGTAAGGGGTGGCCACAAACAAATCGCCTCCATGTCGCTCTGTCCCCTGCCATTTCATTGCCCTGCTCCCAGCTCACACTCCCCTCTCTCTTACACCTCTCCACTCCATCTCATCCTTGGCCTCCCCCTCCCTCTCCCCCCCTCCACGTTACTCACACACTTCTTGTTAGTCTCTCACTCTCCACATGGCCAACCAACCTCAATGTGTTTCTCCTAACGCTTCTTATCACATCCACATCCACATCCACATCACAATGCTCCTTCACTTCCTCATTTATCAGTCTGTCTCTCCATGTGACTTCACAGGCTCCTCTCAAATACAGTAAAACCTCGATATAACGGACTTCAGTAGACCGGAATTTGCTTTTATTGGACTCAAGGAGCTACCGGACTAAACTCCCATATATCGGAAAAAGTCCGATATAGCCAGAAAGCAGTCCGGACTGCCTGACAACTTCAGCTATGTTCACCACAATAAGAAAAGTAAAAGACATGTTTTTCAGTGCACAGTACAGTATTATTATACCACTTGATTAATGAAGTGAAGGTATAACACAGTACAATACTGCAATGGTGGTGAAAACCACTGATGCAATCCGGACTAATGTCTGATATATCGGAAAAAGTCCGGATTAGCAGGGGTAAGTCCGGATGTCACTTTTATCGGAAAATCGCATATTTCGAACTGGCCTGAGTCCCAATTAGTCCGTTATAGTGAGGTCTTACTGTAACTCATTTCCACTGCTCTCACTCTTGACTTCTGTCCCTCCAACAACATCCAAGCATCACTACCATATGTTAGTTGGTATCACAATACTGTCATGCAGCAGCTTTTTCACTTCCATGCTCACTTCCCTGTTTCTTATCACTGCTTTCAACGAACCAGCAACCTTTCTTCCCTGCTGCACCCTCTCCAGCACTTCACCCTCTAAACTTCCATCCTTACTCATCACACTACCCAAGTACTTAAATGCACTCACATTCTCCATATCCTCCCCATCCAGTCTCACTGTACATTCACTGACTTCACTTCCCTCGAAGACCATCACTTTACTCTTCCCTACATTCACCTTTACATTCTGTTTCTTACACACTCTCCCAAACTCATTCACCAAGTCTTGCAGCTCCCCATCATCTTAACAACACAGTATCATCTACAAACAATAGTACTGGGAGTTTCCAAACACTGCCCTCTTCACTAGGGCTGCTCCAACATCCACTGCCCGACCTTGTATCTATTTTATAACCCCATCCACATACAGATTGAACAAGCATGGAGACATGACACATTCTTGTTTCAATCCAACCTTCAAATAGAAAAATTCACTCGGTTCACCATCCACATGCACTGCAGCCTTTGCACCCTCATACATACTCTTCACAGCCTTCAACAACTCCCCATCCACTCCATATATTCTTAATACACTCCACAATCCTTGTCTATCCACCCTGTCATATGCTTTCTCCAAATCCATGAAGGCCACATACAACTTCTTTCCCTTCTCTAGAAACTTTTCCACTAAAGATCGAAGAATGAATATCTGATCTACACAACCTCTTCCCTTCCTAAAACCTCCCTGTTCTTCTCCAACTAACTGCTCTGTTATTTCCATAACTCTGTCAATATGTATCCTACCATATACTTTTCCTATTGCACTAAGAAGGCAAATGCCCCTATGATTATCACACACTTCTTTTTCCCCTTTTCCTTTGTACAGGGGAATAAACATCCATTCTATTACTATCTCTTCCCACTGCTTCAGCACACACTCCCCATTTTAACTTTCTTCATTGCTTCCACAACTTCCATCCTACTGATTTCTTCCTCTCTTCTCACATCCCTCCTTCTCCCAGCCATTCTCCAGCCACTTATACTTGCATTACTTTCATTCTCTATGTTCAACAATTCATCAAAGTGTTCTCTCCATCTGCTCACTTTCTCTCCCTTCTCCTCTAGCAATCTACCATTTTTATCTTTCACTCCCCAACTAACTTCTTTGGCAGCCTGTCTAACTCTCTTTACATCCTTCCACAACATTTTCTTACATTCCCTCCACTTTACACTCAAATTCCTCCCACATTCCTCATCCACTCTCTTCTTACTCTCTCTTACTAATCTTTTCACCTCTCTCCTCCTCTCTACATATAACTCTCTCTTCCGTCTCTCAACTTCTTCGATGCCCGTTTCTCATCCACTCACTATATGCCTTTTTCTTTTGTGCCACAGCCTCTCTCACCTCTTCAGTCCACCATGCTGTTCCCTGCACCCCCTTTCATCTTCTTCTTCACCCCACACACCACCCCACATGCTGCAGAGATTTCTTCTGTGAATATCTTGCACACACCTTCCACGTCCTCCATCGGCTCCAATCTATATTTACCCAATCGCTCCTCCATTTCCCTCTTATATTCTGCCTTTTTTCCATCCTCTTGTAACTTTTCTACCCTCCTTCTAAGAACTATTTCCTTGTCCTTCCCTTCTTCTGTTTCTCCATACGGTTTGGATTTTTTTTTTTTTTTTTTTTAATGTGTCTGACTCAGGGCATAGGCTTCACAGCCTGCTATCAAGGCCCAGCAGTCCTCCTACATACCAACACCTCTACATGTCACCACTTCGGCGCCAACACTCACCGTCCATATTGAATACATGCTAGGGCTGTCTCATAGAGGACTGGTGTATTGGTATTAGCGGGGGTATTTTTACGCCATGTCGGCGGGTCTTCTGGGAGATCAGTAAAGGCTGAATTAATGAAATTCGAATCCTTAAACCGTTCCCTGCCCCAGTGAAGATTCGAACCTGGGTCCGTCGGGACTGCAAGCCACCTCTCTACCGATCGAGCCACCACCAAGTGGTGGTCCGAAATTCCACGCCCCTAACCTCTATACACTCTTGCATCCATTACACACCTTCTCATCCTTTCATCCACACACACACAATCAGTCATTATCCTCCGATCATTCAGTTCACCATCCACCCTTCTCATCGCTCGCCACATATACCTATGGATCATTTTGTGCCTCAAAAGGGTATTAGCTATTACCAACCCCCTCCTGGCACAAATGTCCACTAAAGCACTGCCATTCTCATCCATCTCTGCAGGCGAACCCCACTCACCAACTACTCTATCCTCCTTCACATTCCCTACTTCTCCATTCATATCTCCAAGCAAAAACGCTCTCTCATTTCTTTCAAACTTTTCCAAAGCACACTTCCAAGTTTGTCCAGAACTTTTCTCTTACTCTGCTTGCACAATCTTGTGGTGGCACATACACGCACACAATCGCCCACATTTGTAGTCCAACTTTCACTCTTACCCACACAATCCTTGAGCCAACTGATCCATACTCTCTTATATTCTCCTTTCATCTGTTACTCAAAACAATACAAACTCCCTCTTTTGCCCTCTCTTTCTCACCTACTCCCACACATATATCCAATCCATACTCCCATTCTCTCACACTGTCACCTCGCCATTTAGTTTCAGTTAATCCACATACATCCACTTTTGCCCCCTTCAATCCTCCTATATGCTCCAATTTCCACAATAATCGCTTATGGGGTACCTTGTCGAAGGCCTTCTCCAAATCTAAATACACACAATCCATCCAACCGTCTCTTTCCTGTAGCACATCAATCTCTCATGACTAAAAGCTCAACAAGTTGGAAACACATGACCTTCCACTTCTGAATCCAAACTGACTTTCACCAAAATGTTCATCTCCTTCAGATATTTTATCCATCTGTCTTTCAGGATTCTCTCGCACAATTTTGCAACCATGCTGGTCTGGGACACTGGTCTATATTTCAGGGGTTCTTCCTTGTTTTCTCCCTTATAAATTGGTACCACATTTGCCCTCTTCCATTCCTGAGGCACTTTCCCCTCTTCCAGAGAACACACAATTAAATTGTGAATCTTATGCACCAGTTGTTCTCTGCATTCCTTCAGTACCCAATTAGAGATTCCATCCAGTCCCGTGGGTTTCCTTACATCTTGAGTTTCCAGTAATTTATACACTCCCTGCACTTCCACTTTTATATCATTTATCAGTACATTTCCAATCACTCCCTCCACCTCTACAAAATCCCATTCTTTGGTGAAAACTGATTGAAAACATTTGTTCATTATTTCAGCTTGCACTGCCACATCTTTACAGACCTCTCCTTCTACTTTCAGTTTGGTGATTCCTTCCTTTTGTTTCAATTTGCCATTGATAAATCTATAAAACAATTTGGGTTCTTCCTTACATTTGTCAATTATATCTTTTTCAAGGTTCCTTTCTTCCTCTCTATGTATTCTTGTAAATTCATTTCCAATTCTTTTATATTCTTCCTTTCTGTTGTTACCTCTCTTTCCCCAGTTGTTCCATGCCATGTCCCTCTCTTCTTTTGCTATCATACACCTATTAAATCAATCCTTTCTCCGGTATTCTTTCCCACTTACTCTTGGCACATATATTTCCACTCCTGAATTAGAAAGGTCTAGAAAAGTATCCCACTTCTTCTGCATTTCTCTCGTTTCTCTAAATTTTCTCCAATCCGCATTTTCGAAAAATTTTCTCAATCCTGTGAAGTTTGCTTTCCCCGAGTTGTATCTTCCCTGCCTATAAAGCTCGTCACTTGGCACAACATTCCTTATTATCATCTGGAACTCAGTGACCACATGATCACTTTTTCTTATAGGACACAGATATTTCAACAATTCAATTACGTCAGGATCTTTGGTTAATGTGTGTGTGTGTGTGTGTATTTACCTAATTAACTAATTATATTTACCTAATTGTGATATACAGGAAATGAGCTATGCTCGTGGGGTCCCGTCTCTTCCTCAGTAAGTCAAATTTTACTTTACACTCGTTTAAGTTTTTAGACTGGACGATCTCTTTGTCCAGACTATTCCACAGGTCTATGCCTCTATACGGAAAACTATATATCTTGATGTCCTTCAAGCAGCTTGGCTTCGTTAGTCTCATTCCATGTACTCTTGTTACCCTCTCATCCCACACAAACAGGTTTTCTCTGTCAGTTTTATATACTCCCATCATGGTCCTGAACACTGCAATCATGTTGCCCCTCTCTCTCCTTTCGTCTAAGAAAGGCAAATCCAGCCTTTCCAACCTCTCTCTGTACGACAAATCTGCCAGACTGGGGACCATCTTTGTTGCTGTTCTTTGTATTCCCTCAATCTTGGGTATATCTTTCTTTTTGTGTGGGGACCACACTACTGCTGCATATTCTATCCTGGGGCAGATCATGGCCACTATCAATTTTATCATCATCTCCTCATTCATGTAATGAAATGCCACTCTTATATTGGTTAAGAGTTTATATGTCTCTCTAACTATCTTTTTTATGTTTTTCAGGTGACAAACTATCCTGGACCAGCACTCCCAAATCTTTCTCTTCTCTTGCTTTTGGTTCATTACCCATCAAATAATTCAATGATGGCCTCATGGTACTTTTACCCATTTCCAATATTTTACATTTTTTTGCGTTGAATTTCATTTCCCACATCTGGCTCCAATCATGTACAGTATCCTATCCAGATCCTCCTGCAGCATTTTACAGTCCTCTTCAACCTCTACCTTTCTCAAGATCTTTGCATCATCAGCAAACAGACTTGTGTAACTGTTCAATCCATCTACCATATCATTTACGTAAATCAGGAACATTACTGGTGCCAACACCGAGCCCTGTGGGACACCACTTGTTACTTCCCTCCATCCAGACGTCCTGTCCTTTATCACTGTCCTCATTTGTCTGTCACTAAAAAAGTCTCTCATCCATTCCAGGAGGCTTCCCTTCAGTCCTCCGATATGCTCTAATTTCCATATTAGTCTCTTATGGGGTACCTGGTCGAAGGCCTTCTCCAGATCTAAATACACACAATCCACCCAACCGTCTCTCTCCTGCAGCATGTCAATCGCTCATGAGTAGAAGCTCAACAAGTTGGAAACACATGACCTTCCACTTCTGAATTCAAACTGACTTTCAGTCAAAATATTCATCTCTTCCATATATTACATCCGTCTACCTTTCAGGATTCTCTCACACAATTTTGCAACCATGCTGGTTAGAGACACTGGTCTATAATTCAGGGGTTCTTCCTTGTTTCCTCCCTTATAAATTGGTACCATATTTGCCCTCTTCCATTCCTGAGGCACTTTTTCCTCTTCCAAAGAACACACAATTAAATTGTGAATCTTATCCGCCAGTTGTTTTCTGCATTCCTTCAGTACTCAATTAGAGATTCCATCTAGTCCTGGGGCTTTCCTTACATCTTGAGTTTCCAGTAATTTATACACATCCCCTTTTATATCTTTTATCACTCCATTTCTTCCTCCCCCTCCACAAACTCCCTTTCCTAAGTGTGTGTGTATGTGTGTGTGTACAGTAGGCGCGGAAAGTGTTGACGCCATCTTAAAAAAAGAAAACATTCTTGTGGTTAGCAAGGAGAAACAAATAAATTAACACTCACCACTGAATTTAGTATTTACTGGCATTCCCCTTCACCTTTATTATCTTCTTAAT
>JAGKTI010002690.1:0-10776 GCA_018397915.1 Birgus latro | reverse complement strand
AGTCCTCTCATTTGGCATCTTCGGGACCAAGCAGGTGCCGAAAGAGCAGAAACTGCCGAATGACCTGGAAAATCTGCCAGAAAGTTTCCAGCAATCATGGTCAGTCACCCCAGAGCAATCACAGTGTCTAGCAAGTATTATTTGTCAACCATAAGGACTAAATATTTAATAAGCAATGTGCAGCATGTGTTGGAAGTGTGGCACTGTTTGGTGGTGAGACCTGGGCAGTGGGGGAGGAGGATGTTCGCAGGTTTAAGCGTGCAGAGGTTACGATGATTAGGTGGATGTGCGGTGCGTCCCTGCGTGCAAGGCCTGGGGGGGCTGGGTTTGCGATGGAAGAGTTGAGAGGTTTGATTGGACTGGAGTGTATTGGTGTTGTGATGAGGAGAGGTGGGCTGGGGTGGTTTGGACATGTGGAGAGGATGGGGGATGATAGTTGGGTGCAGAGGGTGAGAGGTGTTAATATTGGGGGAGGGGTTGGGAGGGGTAGACCGAGAGGGACATGGGACGAGGTCATTGGGTGTGACTTAAGGGTTAAGGGCCTGAACAGAGAGGCTGCCAGGGATCGAGCAGCGTGGAGAGCCGTCATTAGGTGACCAAGGCCGACGCATGCAAGCATGTTGGAGCCTTCAAAAACGAAACGAAACGAAACGATTTAACGATACAATACACTTGAACTTATCTTAATCTAGGTGTACAGTAAAACCTCAATATAATGGACTTCAATAGACCGGAATTTGCTTTTATCGGACTTGAGGAGCTACCGAACTAAATTCCTATATATTGGAAAAACTCTGATAAAGCCAGAAGCAGTCTGGACTGCCTGACCACTTCAGCTATGTTCACCACAGTAAGATTAGTAAAATACATGTTTATCAGTGTACAGTACAGTATTATAATATATATTATACCATTTGATTAATGTAGTAAAGTTATAACACAGTACAGTACCACAATTGCAGTCAAAAGTTTAAAAACCATTCATACGATCCAGACTAATATCTGATATATCGGAAAAAGTCCAGTTTAGCAGGGGGAAGTCCAAATGTCGCTTTTATCGGAATTTTGCATTTTTCGGCATGGCATGGGCCCCAGTTAGTCCGTTACAGTGAGTTCTTACTGTATTTACATATGCACACTGTAATATAGCACAACAAAGTTTCCAAACTTTCGAAAGGTCCCGCTCACAGAGCCAGACACTCATGAGTCATGATGGCTGACTGCGCATGCAATGTTGGCAAGCAGAAATCTTCAAAAGCACTAACCTCAACTTTAAAATGTGGTAAGCTATTGGTGAACAATTCAAATTTTCGTGCTAAATTCGACTTGAAAACGTGCTACATAAATAGAAAATCTAATAGATACTGGCGCTAAATTAATATGAAAAGTGCTAAATTATGAAAAGCCTAGATCTAGTGTCAACAGCACCAAAATGGCAATTATGGAAGCATGGGTGCCAAATGGCTCGGCATGTACGCCGGAAGAGCAGAGAACTTTCATAATTTATGAAAACCTCCGAAAGACCAGATATACTGTAAGACCAGATGCCGAATGAGAGGACTTTTACTGTCTATATATAAATCCACCAGGCCCTCAACATTTGCAGGGGTCAGGGGACACAGACCCCCGTGAAAGGGGAATTTCCGCGAATGTTTGGCCCACCCACCCCAAAATGCCTCGACAGCTGCAAATCACCCCTTGTGAGCAAATGTGAACATATGGGACTCGAAAGCAGCAAAAAATATCACAAATAGTAACAGACCAACTGTATAAAAAAGTTTAATAACAAGTCAGTATTGATTGTGTATGGATGTACAGTACTGTTTGGGTAAATATGTACCTGGTGACTTCCACAGACTCCCGTGAGTGAGTGTGTCTTGCGCACATCCACGTGAGTGTGGGCAAGTCATCAGCAACATATTTACTCCAACTTGCTACAGCCATACCCATTAAACTCAGAGTTAACTCACCACTGACTCTGACATTTTGGCAGACAAACTCCGATGACTTGTAATGATGATGATGATGATGATGAACATGACATCGATGACATTGAAGATAATTAGCCATGCAGTTACCGATGACGGATGACTGGATGAGATGACGTGGAGTGTAACTGCATCGCATAAGGAGTCTACATGTGGGTAGACTCCACCTCATCTCCACTGCTGGCATCAGTGCCAAGTGGTGGTGGATCGTCGACTTCATCCTCAGAGGCAGGTGGAAAGGAAATGTGCCATCAGTGTCAGAGTGAACATGTTCAGGGTCAAACATGGGTTGAGGTTCAGGCTTAGATACAGGCTCCTCAGCCTCAGGTGTGGTGGAGGAAGATGAGTGCATGACAGCAGCAGCAGCAGCAAGAGGTTGCGGTGTCTTTGAGAAGAACATTGTGATAGGCAACTGAGACCGCTTTCGCTTCATGTCTACAGTGATTTGTAGGGCGTTTTGGTCTGATCTAGGCCACTCATCACCTTCAATGCCCTCACCATCAATGGTCTGCATCATACAAGAGTTGCTTCATGTGTGTAATCCCCCTTATTACTTCCCCCAGCTTTTCAAGGGTGAGGCCTTGCTGCTGTGGGGCTTCGTCAGGGTCCACCTCTGCATCCTCCTCCTTGCTCGCTGACTGCACGAGCTCCACTAATTCTTCGTCGGTGAGGGCCACATCATGTTCTTCCACCAGCTCCCTCACCTCACCCTCCTCCATATCCTCAAACCCTTCACCACCTACAAGCCTTGACATTCCACTGTCTTCCTCACGGTCTGGTTCACCTGCTCTTGAGGAGCAAAGCCTGCAAAATCTCGGATGCACTCCAGTCACAAAGCCCTCCAACAGCCATTAACTGTCTCTGGGGCTACATCCTTCAGACTTTCCTGCACCACCGTGAGGCAGTCAGTGATGACGAACCCCTTCCAGTAGTCTAAGACGCTCAGGTCAGGGTTCGTATCCAAAGATGCAGAGGGCCACTGCATTGACCTCCAGGTGTAATAGGCCTTGAAGGCTGCTAGTACACCCTGGTCAAGAGGTTGTATCAGGGAGGTTGTGTTGGGCACAAAAACACAACCTCCGCATCTTCATACATACACCTCAAGTGACAGTGGGTGGCCTGGAGCATTGTCCGGGAGCAGGAGGATTTTGCCAGGAAGGCCCTTTTCCTGAAGGTATGACCGCACCTCCATCAGGAGACAGTGGTGGAAGTAGTCCAGAAAGATGGTGCTGGTGGTCCACGCTCTCTTATTATGCATCCAGAACATTAGTAGGAGGTTTTTATTGTGTTGCTTCAGTGCTCTGGGATTCGCTGACTTAGAAATAAATCCTGGCTTGATCATGTGGCCAGCAGCACTGGCACACACAAGTAAGGTGCAGTGGTCCTTAGCAGCCTTGAATCCGGTAGCCCTTTTCTCCTCCTTCGAGACGAAGGTCCCAGCAGGCATTTTTTTTTCCAATATAGGCCTGTCTCAGACATTCGATACCTGCTCAGGCCTATATTCTTTCTCCTTAATAATTTTCTGAAGTGCTTCCAAGAATGCTGTTGCTGCCACATGGTCCGCCGACGCAAATTCCCCTATCACCTTCAGATTGTGAAGGAAGAACCGCCTCTCAAATCTATCAAACCAACCTTTGCCGGCTGTGAATTCAGGATGGGTGGTTGCAGCTGGTCCGGGTTCTGTGTTGGTGCTTGGGGTGTTGGGGTCGGGTGGTGAACTGGTCATCCTGTCGTACAGTGCTTTCTTGTTTGCCCTAATTGCAACACCGTGTATGGGATTTCCCTTTCTCCTTTGGTCATTTTTCCACACATACGGTGCATGCTCCATCTTCGACAGCGCAATGTCTCTCACCTGCGACACTTGCTTGGCTGAGGGTGGTGCAGTGGATGCCAGTGCTGCCCTGATTTTCTCCTCATTTTTCTTTATGTACTGCACTGTGCTCTCATTTATGTTAAATAATTTCCCAGCACCAGCATAACTCATACCCTCCCTACACTTGTCTAGCAATTTCACCTTTTCCTCCAAGCTCATTACTTTCTTTGCCCATTTAAAGGTGAGCTCACCACTAAGGGATGTGGGACGCTTGGGGCCCATGCTAGCAGGACAACACAAAAACATGCGGGACAAAGCTGTCACAAGTAAATCGAACAATTGGGAGCAAATTCACTCACAAATTAGCACAGCAATGCACTTCTTACCTTTGAACACGTGAGAACACAATTATTGGGCACAATACTGAGATCATGGGAGGTTTGGCGTGGCAACGTATAGGCAGTGAAACAACCGCAACAGTGGCAGGACACAGACTGAGAGGGAGACAGAGGAGAGCGGGAGTGCGGTGGTTTGGTGCGGGCTTGTTTTGGTGTGAAATGATCTGCAAGCGTCCGTGCAGCGACACTTTTCGGCCGCGAATGAAATCTCGGCTCCACAGAGGGACAATCCAGGGACAATCCATGAATGTGCGGGGCCGCGAAAGTAGAATCCGCAAGTGTTGAGGGCCTTGCGTATAAATATAAAAAATACAGTAATACCTTGATATACAATATCCCTAGATGCAATACCCCGGCTTAATGATGGGGGTAGAAATACCACCATACCACGCTTAACGATGGGTGTAGAAATACCATCATACCCTACCTAACGATGGCCAAATCCTAGTTTAACGTTGGGTTTTGAATTTTTCTTTTTACTGATTTCGATGATATGTTAGTTTAAAATTGTGTGTTTAGGTTCATTTATAAACTGTATTTAGACTTAGATTAATGTGTTTTAGCCATAGGTGGGGTGAATATTGTCATTTTTGGGTACAGATACTAAGCTTGATTTTTTCCAGACATATTTGACGATTATCAGATACAGTATTATTTGTTGGTTTTAGTGAGTTATTTACAGGTGTTAGGTTTAGGTTTGCTTCCTTGACAGGTGTAAGGCCATTTAGATTGACATCAAATCTGTTTGGGGGCTTACTGGGGTGGTTATGGGCTAGGTCTGGGGGGAAACCCAAGGCTGGTAAACTCTCCACATTACATTACGTTCAAAATACCCCGATATACGATACCCCACCTAACAATGGGGTTTTACCTAACTAATTACATCGTTAAACCAAGGAAAGCCTGAATATATATATATATATATATACATATACAGTAGGCGCGGAAAATGTTGACGCCATCTTAAAAAAAGAAAATATTCTTGTGGTTAGCAAGGAGAAACAAATAAATTAACACTCACCATTGAATTTAGTATTTACTGGCATTCCCCTTCACCTTTATTATCTTCTTAAGGCGTCTGGGGAGACTGATGGTGTAGTTTTGCAGAACAGACGGACTAAAACTGCTCCATAGCTGCAGCCTCAAGTTTAGGCAAAGATGATGTGTCCATACTACGCAGCTGCCGCTTCATGTGCACCCATAAATTCTCAATGGGATTGATATCTGGGCTGTTTCCGGGCCAATCTCGAATAAAGGGAACCTCACAGTCTGTTAGCCACTGTTTCACTGACTTTGCAACATGTCCAGGGGCAGAATCTTGCATAAATACTCTTGCTTTGGTTTTATCAAAAGAGTCACTTAAAACATCACATAATAGCTCCAAATAATTGTTCTGGTTCACTTTTTCATTTGCAGGTAGAATTACCAACTCACCAACACCATAATATGTAAAGCAGCCCCAAGCCATGAGTGAGGCTGGGTATTTAACAAACTTGGAAGTGTATTTAGGATCCAGGGGGTCACTGCCTGGTTTGCGGTACACTCGTGATGAAGGGGTACCAGTGACAGTAAATGTTGACTCATCACTCCAAAGCACAGTTTTCCATTGCTCCTCACTCCAGGCAAGATATTTCTTACAGAAATTTGCTCTCTTTTTCTTCTGAAGTGCAGTTAGCAGTGTTTTTTTATGAGCACAAAAACTCCTGTAGCCCAGATCGTCATGCAACAGCTGCTGCACACTTCTGACAGACACATCTGCCAGCAACTGTGGGTTCTTTTCTTTTAAATCCCGTGCTGTTAGCCTTGGATCCTTGCTAACTTGCCTTGAGATCAGCTGACGGGTCCTGAAGGTTGTCTTATGAGGTCTCCCAGGCTTGGGAAGTGGAGTGGGAGGAATGGCTTCCCCACTGTCCTTGAACCGCTTCACCAGTCTCTGCACTGTCCTCAGTCTAACACCATCTGATTTGCAATAAATGGGAGTTTCTGGCCAGCTTTGTATAAAGTAATCACTTCCACACGTTTGTCCTTGCTTGTGGTTACTTTCGGCATGATGAGAATGTGGTAGGTAACCAAATAACTGTGTTATTTGAGTCAAAACATGCCCTCGTGGTGCATCACACACAGAGACAATCCTCCTCCTGTGGCTGCTCAAACATTACTGAGCCTGCTCCTGTGGTGCCAAACCTATCAAGCAGGGTTGCCAGCTCCCGTTGAAAAAGCGTCAGCTCATTTCGCATCACAGGGGAGAGTAGTATTGACCCTACTTCACTTAACGCGAAGAAGAATGACGTCGGCAAAAAAAGTCAATACTTTCCGCGCCTACTGTATATATATATATATATATGTATACAGTAAGACCTTATTATAATGGATTAATTGGGACCCAAGCCATTCCGAGAAAAGCTAAATTCCGATAAAACCAACATCCAGACTTCCCCCTGCTAACCCAGACTTTTTCCGATATATCAGACATTAATGCAGATCGCACCAACGGTTTTTAATCTGTTTTCATTAGCATTGCAGTCCTGTACTGTAATAAACTAGTATAATATATATAATAATACCGTACTGTACACTGATAGACGTGTCTTTTATTTACCTTATTGTGGTAAACAGAGCTGAAGTGGTCAGGCAGTCCAGACTGCTTCTGGCTTTGTCGGACTTTTCGCAGTATACAGTAAGACCTCACTATATCGGACTTCAATACACCGGAATTCACTTTTTTGGAATCTAGAAGCTTCCGGACTACATGTCATATGTATCGGAATTATTCCGGAAAAGAAGACTTCAGTCCACACCGGTGATGGCCAGAATTCCCCCTTTATTTGCCTGAAAAAACACGCTACAACTGACCAGACAACATGCTAGATGTTTCGGAATTATTCCGGGAAATAAGGCTTCAGTCCGGACCGGTGACGCCCGGAATATCCCCTTTTGTTTCAGAGAAAGCGCGCTGTATGAAGGTATTGTGCGCGCGGTTTGTGTGTTCATGCGTGCGTTGGTCACCACAGCCTCCTCTCGCTCTGTCTCAGTCTGACCTGTGCTTTCGTTGCGATCAGATCATTACCAGTGTACTCCTACCATAACGGATATTTACCCACTGTGAGTGACAAAATGGCTTCTTCTGGCCCATCAACCTCTTCTACTGCCTCTACCAAGGCCAAGAGGAAGTCCTTGTCCCTGCAGGAGAAGCTGACAATTCTGGAGGAGTATGAGAAGGGGACAAACAGCTCGACCCTCATGAAGAAATACAGTTTGAAGAAATCAACATTTTATGACCTGATCCACGCAAAGGACAAACTGAAGGCCATGGCCAAGAAAATTGAAATTGGGGGGAGCAAGACGAAGGTTTTCCGGGAGAGGAGGCAGCCTTATGAGGGACTCGATGACGCTGTGTTCACGTGGTACAAACAGCAACGCGCCGAGGTGTACCAGTATGTGGCATTGACATACAGAATGCTGCCGAACGTCTTGCAAAACACCTCGGCCATAATTATTTTAAAGCAAGTTCTGGGTGGCTGTTCCGGTTCTGCACCAGGCATGGCATCGTGAACAAAGCAATAACTGGAGAGCTGCTGAGTGCCGACCACGAGGCTGTGGAGCCCTTCATTGAAAAACTGTGAAGTATTATCGATGAGAATGGACTCCACCTGTTCCAGATATATAATGCCGATGAGACTGGGTGTTTCTGGCATAATTTACCCCGGAACACTCAGTTTCATATCAGCATCCAAAGTACCCCAGGCCACAAGCAGATGAAGGACCGCATATCTATCCTCGTCTGTGCCAACGCTGATGGGTCCCATCGTATACTTCCTGCTGTGGTCGGCAAGGCAAGGAAGCCCAGGACTCTCAAGAACCTCATGGACTCCTTGCCTCTGGATTATTACCACAACCCCTCAGCCTGGTTCACACAGGAGATCTTTCTATGGTGGTTCAAGGAGGTATGTTCAGTTCAGTTCATAAAATCTTGTATAAAACACTGTTGAATAAAGTGAATGCAGTTCAGTGCAGTATGGCCAATGTAAAAGTTAAGTTAATAAAATACAGTTAAAAATAAAATAAAACAATGCAGTACCGTAAAGTAATGTATAACCAGTGAAAAACTTCACTTATATAAAGTAATACAGTGCACTCATGGTATTACTGTACAGTCAGATTTTAGTGTCGTAATTGACTTCGCCCCTGCATGACATTTAATGTCGTATTTGACCTCAACCCATGATGGGTTGAAGTAAAATACGAAATACTGTATAATCCTGAACATAGAACAATGTTACGATTTAGCCATGTGTTGGAATTCGTAAGATTTTATTTTGCAACTGATTTCACCCATGTGTGACATTTAATATCGTATTTAACCTTAACCCTGTATGGGGTGAAGGAAAATACGAAATATAATCCTGGGCATAGAACAAAGTTACGATTTAGCCACGTGTTGGAATTCATAAGATTTTATTTCGTAACTGACTTCACCCATGCGTGACATTTAATATCGTATTTGACCTCAGCCCTGAATGGGGCATAGAAGAATGTTACGATTTAGCCACGTGTTGGAATTCGTAAGATTTTATTTTGTAACTGACTTCACCCCTGTATGACATTTTATATCACATTTGACTTCAACCCTGTATGGGGTTGGAAGTCAAATGCTGTTCAGTACAAAAGAAACTCCTAAAAATCAAAGTTGCGATGTGGCCACGTGGTGGAATTTATTAAGATTTTCATTACGATTTTTTCAGGTGTTCTGCCCAGCCATCAGGAAATTCCAACAGCGTACCTATGGCTTTGCCCGGAAGGACGTCAGGGCTGTACTGCTGCTGGATAATGCACCAGCGCACCCTGCCAACAACGTCCTTGTGAGTGACGACAGCAAAATCAAAGCCATCTTCCTCCCTCATAACACGACTTCCTTGATCCAGCCCATGGATCAGGGGATTATCGAGTCCTGCAAGAGGCTCTGTAGGAAAAAGTACCTGCGGCAGTGTTTGGTTGTGGTGGAGGAAGGCATGGGGGAGGAAGGGTACATTGATCAGCGGGGCAAGAAAACGTTGGAAAATTTCAAAGCATACAACATCAAGGATGCCATCTTTAACTGGGCAGAGGCGTGAAAGGAGGTGTCTTTGTCCACCCTGAAAAATGGGTGGACGAAGGTGTTAAAGTTGCCCAGATGCGCAGAGAATGGTTTTGAAGGTTTTGAGCCAGGAGATTTCAACCAACTTCTTCAGGCAGCTGACCAGGGCCCCCTCACAAATGAGACAGTAGAGGAGTGGCTGAATGAAAATGCAGAAGTTCCTGGTTACCACCACCTCGCCGAGGAAGAAAGTGCTGCCGAAGTGTCGCATTCAGCTGAGAGGGTGGAGGAGGAGGAAGGAGAGGAAGAACTACCAGGCCCCTCCATACCCTCCGTGATTGATGCGACAGACCTCATCCTCCGCTTCCTTGATCACGATTCAGGTGCTCAGTTCGGGGAGTATTACACCACCGTCCGTCAGCTGAAGCAAGATTTACAGAAGGCGGTGATGGAGAGGAAAAAGCAAGCTAAAATTAGTGACTTTTTTAAGCTTGCTCCACACATCCACACTCCTACTCCAGCCACACTTTCACACCATGCCTCTGACTCAGAAAGTGATGTTTCCCTTCCGTCATTAGCATCGACGTCGTCCTTGCACATAGTGTCCCCAGAAGTCCCAGATATACTGCTAGAGGGTGATGAGTGAACTGATGATGATTACTAGCACAAAGTGAACATCTTTAGTTTGTAAGATCGTGAAAAAGTGTATGAAAGTGTTTAAGATATGCACTGTACAGTACAAGTGCTATGTTAATGAAGATTGTAAATACAGTTATAAGATGTACAGTATAAAGTGTACAGAACAGAGATGTTGAATAAGTTGTGCAATGTATTTTCTAAGTGCTACACTACAATACAGTAATTTTAAGAGCTAATATTAAGGGAACAACTTTAGTTATAAGTTCATGGTGTTTAAGTTTCGGAATAAGTTATGCACGTGTGACCTTACGCAGTACAGTACACCATTTTATTATAAGTGCCTTAATGTCTTGTAAGTGTGTCACCTACCTCTCCACTACAATCATCTCTACAAACTCCATAAATGGGCCACTTCAGCTCCTGTGTGCACATCACAATAAGGTAAATTAAAGACATACAGTAAACCCTTGATAAGCCAAAATTTTAGAAGCTGGAATCTTCAGTTAGCCGAACTCAGGCCGAGACCACGTATGAAAGTAGGCCGAAATGCGAAAGTAGGGGAAGAAATGGCACCAAGCGGACTCGTGGTGCCAGTCTGCTGCTTGCTTTTGGAGACGGTAGTTGCACCATTCTTACTGTCATTTAGTGCTGAACAGTGCTCTCCTTTTGCCTTCTGCCTTGCCATGGAAGGTTCAAAGCTTAAAAGAAGTGATGCTGGCACCTCTAGTCGTAAAGGAATGAAGCTAAAAAAAAAAAAAATGTGCGCGTGTGACAGTGTAGTGATCATGATTAAAGTTCAGTACTATTATTACTGTAAGTGTTACATTGCAGTCTATTACAGTGATTACATTTAAGTTTAGTTCT
>JAGKTI010002689.1:36740-61305 GCA_018397915.1 Birgus latro | reverse complement strand
ACCTAGATTGTCCCAGCCTAACCCAACCGCAGTCTAAATTAACCGTTTATTAAACAATCCTAATTTTAAGTAATTTTACGAATTCCTATAGAATTTCATGATATCACAGGTTACACAAAGTCCCTGTATATATATATATATTATATATATATATATATATAATAGCAGCCGTGGCTCAGTGGGTTAGAGCGCTCCGCTCTGGCTGCAGGGTCGGAGGATCGAATCCACCCAAGGGTCATTGGTAGACATCAGGAAGGGCATCCGGTCATAAAATGCTACACGCTCCAATCCAAAAAGGCCGACTCATGCAAGCATGTTGCAGCCTTCAAAAACGAAACGATATATATTTTTTCAGTTACATCACCAACACCACCACCACCAAGGAATATTTGTTGGGTGCATTATTTCAACTAACCCTAGGGAATTTATATGAAACATTGTATTGGTATATGAACATCATAAATTACTTTTTAAATTTATATATAGTTTGTAAATATGTGGTACTGTTAAAGTATGATAAACTACTAATATTATGTAAATAGTGAAGTAGTATGTTAATGAAATCTATAGTTTGGAGTTAAAGTCTGAAGTTAGTGTACGTGTTCCTGGATAAAGCCATAACTGAGGTGCATGTGGAGCTAAGAGGAATGTCGGTGCTAACAAAACCAGGGTTGAGTAAGGGTACACTATAAAATCGTTTAACTGAAAATATTCTCTGTCCTTTCTTGTTGCTGCTGTTCCTCCTCCCCCCCTCCCTGTTGCTGCTGCTGCTGCTGTGTTCTGGTTGGCGCAAGTGCAGAACATTGCGGTAAGAGACTGTGTGCTCACTAACTCCCCAGTGTTTGCCAAGTGCTGCCTTCACATCTTGTACAAGTCCTACAGCTTGAACAGAACCCCCAGCTGTGTATTGAGAGCATTTGGCATGGGCATGTACTGCCAACTACCAGTCTTTTGTAAATACTTGTTTTGTGGTACAGGAAGTCCTCGTTATGTATTGGAGTTCTTCCAAAATATTCCTGTACAACATTTTCTATACAGTTGATGCCATAAACTTTGTGGACATGGGCAGATCACTGTTATAAACAGGAATAAAACTTTTTACAGACCATTATTCAGTAATTTACTTTGGACTTACTGACAAAAATGATAATAATTCATGTAATAATCTGTTAGTCTGTCTGTCTATCAATCTAGCCATATGCCATAACCCCTTAAGGGGTGGCCCTTTGTCTCTTGAGTTGTTTTATGGGGAGGAGCCCTAACTCTCCACCAACCCACTTGTTGCTGTGTAGGGAAAAATAATAATTTGGCTATTTAAAACGAGGACTTACTGTATGTAGGTACAGTAGTGCTCTTTTTGTTTGGTTTCCAGTGTATTTGTTTTCTTAGTAGCATTGAACTGTCATTTGAAAGTTTTCTATTACAATATAAGTTTGTACATTTATATTGATGTTGTGTAGGATGTGCGGTTGCTGTAAGTAGTGTAACAGCCTTGTATATAGCCAGACATAATGAAAATTAGCTGTATTCTCAGTGGCATATGAGGCTTCACAGCACCTCTTGTGTAGTGGTTTATTTTGCCTATTGCGCCTCATTATTACTGTATCTAGTAAGTTATTTACGTTTTATCATTGACAGTATGCATCACTAACACAAGATATTATGCAGTAGGCAAAATCAGCAGCTTAGGAAGAGGTGTAAATAAACCTCACACCTGCATGTCACTGCTGCAGTTTTATCACAACTACCACCACTGTTTTGCCACTGCTGCACTCCCACCACCCCCACTACTACAGCTGCTCCTGCACCTCCACCACCACATTCAAAACCCACGGTCACAGCTGGTGCCACACCTCCAACACGAGCACAGATATTACACCTGCCCCCACCACTACGGGTACTGGGCCTGCTGCTACCATCACTACCACTGGAATATCAGCCACCATTACCAGATCACCCCCTGTTACTGGCAGCCACTATTCCAGTGCCTACCACCATTCCAGAATAAACCAATACAGATGTCTTCCAGTAAATGGGTACCACCAATACTGCACCAGATATCTTCTTGTAACAGGGTACAACCATTCCTGAACCTACCATCATTCCAGTTCCTGTCACCATTCTAGTTTTCCTGTCACCATTCTAGTTCCTGTCACCATTCCATTTCCTACCACCATTACTAGACCTCTTCCTGTTACTGCCAATTCTGCAGAGACAGTTCAGTAATTACCACCATTCAATTCTATACCTGCAACCACTACTACAGTACTTATTGTTCACCCGTGGTCAAAGAGTTCCTTTATGTCTTCTCAAAGCATGTCAGAACGTAAAATGAGAGCCATACAAAAACTGAAAACCATCAGTACCAGCCTATTTTGCAGTTAAGGAGATCCATCTAGAGGTGAAGGGGATAATTAATTAAAATTTAGTGATCAGGTAGCTTGAAATATTTTTAACTCCCTTTAGTTTGCCTTTTTTTTTTTTTTTTTAATAATATTTGCTATTTATAAGTTTATTCTACTAAAGAGAGGCAACAGTTACTATAATGAAAGGGGTCACACTCCATTAACCCATCTACTACCATCAGTTGCCACAGTGCTTAGTTATATCACATGGTGATAACCATAATTATCTGTAATTTAAATTGACATCGTATTGAAGGGGCTTAATTAGTTTGGAAAGCCATATCCGTAAAGGAATTATTGACTGGCATTATGGGCTATATTGTCAGTGGCTTAGGAGTCTTTATATCCCCTTTTCAGTCACTGTGTTATTTATTTTGGTTTACTGCTGTACAGACACAGTTTATATTTAAAAAAAATATTGATGTGTAATGTGCAGAATAAATATTTAAGGAAGAGGTGTTATGAAGTATCCAAAGCCACTTAAATTATAACCCAACATCTCATCAAACCCATTGCCACTACCAGCACTTATTCTTGCAACCACTTTGTACGGTATTCATGAGCATGACTATAGCATCTTCATTATCTGTCAAGCAATGTGTCCAATACAGTGAAACTTCTCCACTCCAGAACCAAATATTTTTTCTCAGAGTTTGACTAATGACGTCAGTTGTTGAGGTTCATTGCTCTTTCTGTAATAATAATTAAAGATTGTGTGTGTCAAAATTTTTACATTTGTAGGTACAGGTGAGTAAGCATCATTCCTTACTAACTGTACATTTATTTAGATTATGGTTTTTGGTTTTGTTTTTGAACTGATGGGTAAAACCTGATCTGCAGGGTATATTGAGTCATGAATAACTGGATTGGAGATGGTTAAGAGTATTTGTAATTTTTACCTCCATGGAATAATGTAAATGTAGTGAAATTGCAGTTGTTTCAGAAATTTTTCACTGACAAAATTTGATGTTTTGCTACGTGAGTTTACTCTTAGAGTACAGTAGTAAATAGCTCATGTGGGACCCTTTTTTTTTTTTTTTTTTTTTTTTTTTCCCTAATATTTGCAGTATATAATCAGCAACATTCATCATGATCAGTAATTTCTCTTTAATGTATTTATCATTGTTGGATAGACACTCTTGATAAAGCAGGAGTGAAATTTGGTAAATATTACTGTTTATTTAGTAGATGGATTTTCAGTGATAGCAGTCTTTAATGGTGTCTTGTCGCTAAGTGTTGGTGCATGGTATTTTTGTTGGCTCAGCCTATTTATGCACCATATTAATCATCATTCTTTGCAGAGCTGATGACTAAAACTGTGTGATGACTATATAAATGTACTTTGAGTGGGTATAAACAGATTAGAAGTTGTGTTTGGTGTTGTTATTGTAGATAAGCTAAATATGCTCATGTCCTTTATCATCCCAGTTTTTTTGTGGATATTAGTAAAGTACTGAGTTTGTTGGGCTGTTTTGTGGGTTTGGTAGTACAGTACTCGTGTCCCTAAAAGATTTTTCAGCTTCCTGTAAAATGAAGCGTTCCACATTGTTGCTCTTTTGCTGAGTACAGGTTTTTGAGCACTTGTAAATAGTGTAGTGTCCCATTGTGAATTATTTATAGATGTGAAGCTGATCACAGGTAAAGTTTATTTCACCTTAATACTTACCATTACTGTGTTGTGTTCATTTATTAAATTAAGATGAATCAGTTTCTTAATAAGGAGAATCTTTGAAATAGGTGACCATTGATTCAAACCTCTTCTTGGTGGCCTCAGTACAAGCAGTGTTGACTCTCAGTTTTTTGCTTGTATTATGTGAGTATTTCTGTTAATTCTAAGTACCATTTCAGGGAGAACTGGAGGCTCAGCTGTTGCAAGCAAACCCTATCCTTGAAGCCTTTGGTAATGCCAAAACTGTGAAAAATGACAACTCTTCAAGATTTGTGAGTTATGAATAGTTTAGTCATTGTATGATTTGAATATCTGCCCAGTGTATACAGCTTAGCATGTTAACTTCAGTGGCATAGATTAGAGCTGGTACAGGTATAGACAGTTTTTGTTACAGTACCAATAACTTTATTAAGTAATGTATTCGTGTCTTATGTACTAAGAGATAGAGTGCAGTAATGTAATTACTGTAATTTATACAGAGCCATAGCTGAAATTCTGATAACACGTACCATTTTCAGGGTAAATTCATCCGCATCAACTTTGATAACTCTGGCTACATCGCTGGTGCCAACATCGAGACGTACCTATTGGAGAAGTCCCGCGCCATCAGGCAGACTCGAGATGAACGCACATTCCACATTTTCTACCAACTGCTGGCGGGAGCCACCCCTCAGCAGCGAAGTATGATATGCAGAGTTTTTATTCTTTTAATACAGTATGTGCTGTAGCTGAATAGTTTTATCAGTGTCTGCTTCATTGTACTGTATAACTGTATATTGCATTTTTATTTTATTACATTATTATTATTATTATTTTTTAGTGGTAGGTGGGGGCACTCACCATCCACTCACTCGATGTAGTGCTGCTTTGGTTGTCTGCCCTTTCCTCACATCCTTCCTTCCTCATCTGTCATTCTTTCCTTCATTCTTTCCACTTCCTTCTGCCTACGGGTGACTTTACGCTCCCTCTTCTGTCTTTCTTTCCTTCATTCTTTCCCCTTCCTTCTGCCTGTGGGCGATTCTACACTGAGTGATAAGCCAAATGGTTTCCTATACACCAGGAAACCATTTACTATGCTGGATATAACCAAATTATGGCGCCTGGTGGTTTAGTGAGTAATTAAGGTGCTCCAGTCGGATTGAGCCGGTGCAGGTTCGTATCCAAGGGGTGGTTGGGGTGTATTACTCATGTAATTCCACTTAGGAATGAGTGAGGCTGGTCACTCTCACCTTAAATGTCAGGACCAACTTGCCCAACCCTGGGCTCCTCCGCTCCTCATGGGGCAACACACGATTGGATAATGGATGGATGGATTATTAATAGTACTGTGTTAGTTTTTCAGCTTACTCCTCAGAATAAAAATATTACAGCATTAGAGATTTGTGAGTGTTAAGATACAGTTTAGTCAACAGTGGATTGAGTGTGGTGTGTGATGTGTATATTGCATTGCAGAGGACTTCATTCTGGAGGACCCGAAGCACTACATCTTCCTGACCCAAGGGAAGATTGCAGTGCCAGGGATGGATGAAGTTCAGGAGTTCCAGGCCACTGTAAAGGCCATGCAGATCATGGGTATGAACACTGAGGATATTAGCGGTAAGTCATTTCAATATTTCCACATTATGTGTCTCAGCTACGGTTTGCTCTCATATTTTGTATTTTTTGGTACATGTACAGTATTGCAGAAACCTCCAAAAATTTGAGTAGTAGATATTTAAATAAATTTATGTGTGACCATCCCTTACAGGATTAAGGCATCTGGCTTTAAGTAGAGATACTTTAAATTGACCTCCTTAAGTGTAGTTTGATTCTATAGATGTTTGATCAGTTTTTACCTTATTTCTGACTCTTGTGAATTAGGACCTGTATTAAAGCATTACACCAGTAAACCAGTAAAAGTAAACAGATAAACAAGGCAGTATATAATGAGTACATGTAGTATTAGTGGTGTCTAAGTACAGTGTTCTCTATCTATCTATTGCCAGACGCCTCAATCCCGAACGGGGTGGCCAGAAACAAATCGCCTCCATGTCACTCTGTCCCCTGCCATTTCACTACCACGCTCCCAACTCACACCCCCCTCTCTCATATACCTCCACTCCATCCACAGTGTTATACAGTGTAATTCAGGATTCTTTCTGCTTGATACCAATTTTGATATGTATTTTCTCCTTTGGTTTTACTGTATGGTACTCATAATAAATTGCATTGCAGCCATCTTCAAGACTGTGTCTGCAGTTCTAATGTTTGGCAACATGCAGTTTAAGCAGGAACGAAATTCCGACCAGGCCACCCTTCCTGACAACACAGTGGCTCAGCAGGTCAGTTGTAGCATGAAACTGTGCATATATTTTTTTAAGGTTTCTTTTCTTATGATGTTAAACTGTTTCAGTGGAAAAACTATGTATTTATACTTTATTTCTTCTAAGTAATAGCATTTAAATATAAATTCTGTACCTTAGTTGTTAGTTTTATTGGCAGTAGGAGGACGGCTGGGCCTTGATAGCAGGCTGTAAAGCCTATGCCCAGAGTCGGACACATAAAAAAAAAAAAAAATAAATAAAAAGTTGGTATGTTTACTATCAGCTGCTTCTCACCTCAGTAAAAGTTCAATTATTTAGCAGCTGATTATTCGGAAGATCCGATATTTCAACAGTTTTGAGAAGTAATCCCATTTCCGAGCGTCTTTGATTGTTTGGCAGATATTTCAAATAATCTCGGAAGTTCAGTAAGTGTTATCTGTGACTTGTAGGCCTACTGTGTTATTGCACTTGTATATGTTCTCAACTTTCTATATTTTTCAGATTCAGGTACAACTGTATTGATTACAGTATTGTACAGAATCTTATAGTACAGTACCCTCCCCCATTAGCGAGGGTTACATTCCAAACCCCCTCGCGAGTCCTTGAAATTTGCAAATTCTTAGAAGTCTTCATGAAAATGACTTTTACCGGTAATTGCGTAGCCTATGAAGCACCGATACTGTAATGCATTACCCATAAATAAAAGTTTTGTGTTAAATGTGTTTCCCTGTTGTTTTTAGCTGTTCAGCTGTGACAACTCTGGTTTGATTCATCAGCATAATGGCGGAAGGGAATGTCCCAAGTGTTTAACTAAACCTAACCTAACCTAGTTTAACTCTACCAAAAAAATTTAACTCAGCCTAACCTCACCTACAGTTGGGAAACTGGGAAACGAAGTCCATCTTTGAGTACCTAGAATAAGTTTCTTCCATTGCACCAGAAACAATCGTAGATATGGCTTAACGGCATAAATTTGCGTGCACCCCTGGCTGGCCCTGGAACAATTTTTTAAGAGCTTTAAACTCAATGTATTTTTCTTAAAGATGTAAAGAGAATCATGTGGCGCACCTAGCAGTGTGCTTTTTAGCTTCCTAAACCCATTCTGTGAATCGCTATGATTCATGGAAGAACTGATAAAATTACGGTGCTTGCGTCATATGAGCGAAAACATCTGAGATTAAGTGACCGCCTGACTGCTTGGGATGGTACCATCGAGTCATGTAAACATACCAGTGACCTTCGTTCCCTTCCCATAATTGTTTACAGTTTCTTATAGCCTGTGCTAACTCAACTAGAGATGTACCAGTACCAAAATTTTGACCAATACCAATACCACAAAACGGGACTGATACCGATACCGAGGCAAACCTCTGTAAAAGAAACCGTCATATTCTACTTGTAGTAACCGTCCTGGAAACTTGTCATGCTGTAGTACTGTAAATAAAAAATACGAATGAAATTAAACAACTATATACTGTATAGCAATAAGAAAAAATAAAAGCTGTGAAATCATATCTCACGTAGGCAGAAGACTGTGTGTGGATAGTGAGGGAGGGTGGTGCCTGCCATCTGAGGGCTGTGGCAGGGCCCTCAGCCTCTGATGTGAGGCTATTAACCTGTCTCGTACATGTCCATGGTGGCAGATGTGATTCATTACCAAAGAATGTACTGTATTACTACGCACCATGTACTCAAAATAGTATGATTCTAAATAACTGGATATTACCAATAAAATATCCAAATACTGTTTAACAAAATAACTTACAGTGAGTGATATGCTACACCTGTGCTTGTATATCCAAGGGGGGATTAGGTTTTATTGCCCACGTAATGCCACTCAGGGATGAGTGAGGCAGGTCACTCTTGTCTCAAGTGTCAGGACCAACTTATCTATCCCGGGACTCTTATGCTTTTCATGGGGCAACACAGGATTGGATGATGGATGAATGGATGTACTTTTGGTAGTACTGCAGTATGTGTATCATAGTACATATGATTTTTTGTACTACAGATTATACATCAAGGGTGTGTTCCAAAATGTTAGTATTTTTTATGTGATTTGTGCTGTAAATCAAGGGGAAACTGGCTGATCAGTTTCGTTTTATTAACTAGGTGTTCGGTAGTTACTAAAGAGGTAATAATAGTGATGACGATGATTATTATTATAAATAATAATAATAATAATCCATCCATCCATCCATCATCCAATCCTGTGCCGCCCCATGAGGAGTGTAGGAGCCCGGGGCGAGGCAAGTTGGTCCTGACATTTTAGATGAGAGTGACCACCCTAACTCATCCCTGAGTGACATTACATGTGCAATAAACCCCAATCACCCCTTGGATATTAAGCTACTCAGGCTTAGTCTGATTGGAATACCTTAATTACCCACTAAACCACCAGGCTCCATACTTTGGTTATATGGTTACCACCCAGCATAGTAAATGGTTTCCAGAGTACAGGAAACCATTTGGCTTGTCACTCAGTGTAGAGTCACCCATAGGCTAGGCAGAAGGAGGAGGAAAGAGTGAAGGCAAGAAAGACAAAAGAGGGAGTGTAAAGTCACCCATAGGCAGAAGGAAGAGGAAAGAATGAAGAAAAGAAAGACAGAAGGGGAAGGAAGGAAGAGAGGAAAGGACAGACACTCTAAGCCGCACTACATCGAGTGAGTGGATGGTGAGCACCCCTACATAATAATAATAATAATAATGATAATCCATCCATCCATCATCCAATCCTATGGTGCCCCATGAGGAGTGTTGGAGACCGGGGCTAAGCAAGTTGGTCCTGACACTTAAGACGAGCGTGCATAATAATAATAATCATGTGCCCGTGAAGACCGTGTACTGTACCTAATGGGTAGAATTTTATAAAGGAAACATATCATTCTTTGAATGATGGATGTGTTTTGGTGGGGGGAAGCCTTCTCCTTTAGGGGGGGGGGGGGGGGGGAGGCTGATGATGGTGAGAATAGTGTCTTGTGTAATGTTCTGTGGTGTGCTATAACCATTGATAATGTTTCTTCCTCTTGAAGGCAGCTGGGAAGTTTCAAGCTTGTGATACCTTCAGGGGAATGGCAGATGCTTTACACTTAATGCTCTGGACAACTGTATAGTAGCTTAACATTGATATTCTACACCTTAAAGAGGAATATAGGATTGTCTTTTATATGTATCTGTTATTTCTGCAGGTGGCACACTTGCTAGGACTGAATGTGACTGAGATGGTGCGTGGGTTCTTGAAGCCTCGCATCAAGGTCGGCAGAGAAACTGTCACAAAGGCACAGAACAAAGAGCAGGTATGGTTTTTTATTTTACCCTTTGGTTACCAGGGGCTTCCCCAGTGGGCTGAGTATTGGTAAGTTTTGCTGGATGTTACTCATAATGAACTCTTGATATCATTTTCATCATCATCATCTTTCCCACCTTAGGGCAGGGTGAGGAGTGGTAGTGTCCAGACAGCCCAAGTTTGCCCAGTCCAATGGGCCACTCTTCCATTCACTCATCATTTAAGCCCCCAGGATCCTGGTTGTATCAGATACGCCAAAAACTTTCACTACATTCTGTAGCTTCACAGTAACATATCCGATAGAGTCAGTTCGCATGCCGTCACATTAAAAAGGGGTACCAAATCCCTGATCATGCACTTCTTCTCAAACATTCATCCAGCCAGCTCAGTCTCTTGTCAGTTCCCTAATCTCACTGACTTCCATACCTCTCTTCATCACACACTCATCCACCATATCCTTCCACCTTCTCCTTGGCCTACCTCGCCTCCTCCCTCCTTCAAATTTGCTCAGATATACCTCTTGATATCCTTTGTAATATGTTGAAGCTTAAAATTCTTAAGTTTGTCTATCTAGGCCAATGGAGATTTTGTACTAGAGGCTCATTATCTTGACTAGTTTTATATTTTCCTGCACCATGCCGTGGGACAGACCCTGGTAAGGCACTGTCTACCACAAGGGGAGACTGGATCCCTCCCTACAGGGTGTATGTATTGTACTGTGCCCTGTAGGATAGCCCCACAGTAGCTGCTGCTTACCCATGATTGACAGGTCTACCCTGCCATTCAGACCTGGGTCAAGCAATAACAGCAACTAATTGTATGTAAATGTCTACATGACAGCTGTCATAGGTACAGTATCTTGATTACAGAAACAGTAATTTGGTTGTCAGTTTAACTTTTACACATAGAAAATACTTTAATTTTTGTACATAGAAGACATGTGTCACATTAGGAGTTAAACTTCCACAGTGTGCCAGATTGATTTCATTGTCTTTGTAGTGTGAAGGATCTTTTATGAACTGCTGTAAACCAAGTGTTCATAGACTGAAAGTGGTCCATTTATTTGATTCTGAACCTTCCTGCTTTTGTAAATTAATGAAAGGTTTATTGTGCATACCCCTAAAGGCTGGTCTTAGTGCTAGGATGCTAACTTTATTTTTTCTCTCCAGTGTGAATTTGCAGTGGAAGCCATTGCCAAGGCACTATATGAGAGGCTGTTCAAGTGGATTGTTATGAGGATCAACCGCTCACTTGACCGCACCAAGCGCCAGGGAGCCTCATTCATTGGCATCCTTGATATTGCTGGTTTTGAAATCTTTGCCATGAACAGGTTGGTAGTATGATGGCTTCAGAAACTGTTGTCATAATGTTGTAATAAATAAGGCTCAATTTTTAATAGAATTTTTTTTAGTATTTTGATAGCCTTAACAAAAAATTTGTACTTATTCTGTTTATGATTTAAAACACTTGTTGACAAGATCTGAGAAACATGAGTGCTATGCTGCAGTTTTATTTTGGGCACTAACACCATTGTGTCTTTCCCACCATCCAGCTTTGAACAGCTGTGCATCAACTACACCAATGAGAAGCTTCAGCAGCTCTTCAACCACACCATGTTCATCCTGGAGCAGGAAGAGTATCAACGTGAAGGCATCGAGTGGAAGTTTATCGATTTTGGCCTTGACCTGCAGCCCACTATTGACCTCATTGAGAAGGTAGTGTAGTGTTAAAAGTTAGGGTCCCCAGCCACCTCACTATGGGAGGTCTCTTTCAAGCTGAAAAAATAATCTGGAAGTTGCCTGCAGTAACAAAAATAAAATATAATATATAGAATGCAGTGGAAAAATGAGATGACTAAAGTTTAGGTGGGAAAATTCTGGTCTACGTATGCAGATAGTTAATGTTTGGATGTTTACACAGGTTGAGTTTTACCAGTAAGAACTAATGGATTTTACTTATAAATGACTGTGAAGGATGTCAGTTGTGTATTCCTTCTCTTACTTGTACTTTTAGAGAATAGGAGAGAAAATTTACCCATGTACTCTCTGCTTGGTGTGAAGGCAACTAAAGTGTGTACTATGGGTTACGGCATGTCTCCTTACTGTTGTTGTTGGAATGTTACAAAGAGCCTCTTACAGTACCTCCTATGGAACATGGTAGAATAGGGAGGAGAGTGTGCTTGGAAACTTTCTTTATTTTTCCAAATTCATGTTCAGAGATGCAGGGGTGTGCAAGGGACAGCATGGTGGAATGATGAGGTGAAACGAGCTGTGGAACAAAAGAAGAAGGCTTATAGTGAATGGCAGCGAGCAGAGGTAGGGGAGAAGATGAGAGAGAGAAGAGAGAGGTATATGTGAGCTAGAGAAGAGAGGTGAAGAGATTGGTGAAGGAGAGTAAAAAGAAAGTGGATGAGGAGATTGGGAGGAATCTGAGTGTAAAATGGAGGGAGAGTAAGAAATTGTTTTGGAAGGAGGTAAAGAAAGTAAGACAGTGTGAAAGGGGAAATAGTAGGGGAGTGGAAGATGGGAGTAATAGATTGCTGGTGAAGAGAGAGAAATTGAGGAGATGGAAGGAGCACTTTGAGGATTTGTTGAATGTAGAGAGTGAGAGCAGAGCAGGTATAAGTGGTTGGGAAATGGCTGGGAGAAGAAGAGGTGAGAGGAGGGAGGAAGAGATCAGTAGGGTGGAAGTAGTGGAAGCATTGAAGAAGGTCAAGATGGGAAAGGCCCCAGGAATTGATGGAGTGTGTGGTGAAATGCTGAAGTATGGGGGTGAGGTTGTTGTGGAATGGATATGGAAGTTGTGTAGATTGGCTTGGGAAGAGGGAAGGGTTCCAGAGGACTGGAAATCAGGTATAATTGTTCCTTAATATAAATGAAAAGGGGAGAGAGAAGTATGTGGTAACCATAGGGGCGTTTGCCTTCTTAGTGTGACTGGAAAGATATATGGCAGAATGCTTATTGATAGGGTTAGGCATATAACAGAGGAGTTAGTTGGAGAAGAACAAGGGGGATTTAGGAAGGGAAAAGGGTGTGTAGATCAGATATTTGTTTTAAGATGTTTAATGGAGAAGTATCTAGAGAAGGGAAAGAAAGTGTATGCTGCCTTCATGGACTTGGAGAAGCTTATGACAGAATAGGGACGGTATGTATCAGGTATTAAGAATATATGGAGTGGAGGGGAAATTGTTGAGTGCTGTGAAGAGCATGTACGAAGGAGCTAGGGCTGCTGTGCGAGTGGATGGTGACCTAAGTGAGTTCTTTGATCTGAAAGTGGGACTGAAACAGGGTTGTGTGATGTCTGCATTGCTGTTTAATATATATATGGATGGGGTTGTAAAGGAGGTGCAAGGTGGATGTGGGGGTGGCTCTAATGAATGAGGGTGAGATGTGGAAAATTCTGGTGTTGTTGTTTGCTGATGATACAGTATTGTTGAGAGAAGATGAAGGGGAGTTGCAAGGTTTGGTGAATGAATTTGGGACAGTGTGTAAGAAGAGGAATCTGAAAGTCAATGTGAACAAGAGTAAAGTTATGGTGTTTGAGAGGAATGAAGTAACAGAATGCACAGTGAGGTTGGATGGTGAGGATATGGAGAATGTGAGTGCATTCAAGTACTTGGGCAGTGTGATGAGTAAGGATGGAAGTTTTGGGGATGAAATACTTGAAAGGGTACAGCAGGGAAGGAAGGTTGTTGGTTCATTGAAAGTGGTGGATGAGAAATAGGGAGGTGAGTATGGAAGTCAAGAAGTCACTGCATGATAGTATCGTGATCCCTACCCTGACGTATGGAAGCGAGGAATGGACCTTGCTTGAGGGTAACAAGTCAAGAGTGAGCAGTGGAAATGAGTACTTGAGAGGAGCATGTGGAGTGACATGGAGGGACAGGTTGATGAATGAAGAAGTGAAGGAACGTTGTGGGGTGGTTGTGGATGTGGTTGAGAAGATTAGGAGAAATACACTGAGGTGGTTTGGACATGTGAAGAGAATGGAGAATGAATCTCTGACTAAGAGGGTGTATGCAGGTGGGGTGGAGGGAGGGAGGGGAAGGCTGAGAATGAGGTGGAGGGATGGAGTTGAGAGGTATATGAGGGAGGGGGGAGTGAGCTGGAGGGAGGGTAGGCAAATGGTGGGTGACAGAGCGACTTGCAGGCTTTTTGTCTGCGGCCACCCTTTGCGGGATTAGGGCGTCAGGAGATCCGAGAACTTTCACGAGATTTCTGAACTCCATGCATGTGTGATTGAGTTTTGGGGGATGGTGATTATGATATGCACTACAATTTACCTTTTGTTTACCCACAGCCAATGGGAATCTTGGCATTGCTAGATGAAGAATGTTGGTTCCCCAAGGCCACAGATAAGACCTTTATTGACAAGCTGAACACCTCCCACTCGGTTCACCCCAAGTACTGCAAGTCTGAGTTCAGGGACAAGGCTGACTTTGCCATCGTGCATTATGCTGGGAAGGTTGACTACTCCGGTCACCAGTGGCTCATGAAGAACATGGATCCCCTCAATGAGAACATTGTCTCTCTACTACAGACATCACAGGACCCATTCATTGTGCAGATCTGGAAGGATGGTGAGTGCATTTTTATTAGCAGATGTGGGATTATTGAGAAATGTGTGGGAAATGTATAGAATGCATGGAGTAAGAAATAATAATATTCATAAAAGCTTTGTAGCAAGGAAATCAGTTGTCAATAGGGTATAAGTGCTTAGATGGTGTGCTCTTACTGACTTTTAGGAAACTGAATGTATACTGGATGGTGAAAATGGCATGTTAGGCCAAGAACATGGATGGATATGGTAAAGGGAGATTATGTTTGAGCAAAGTATGGAAGTTGATGGGTCTTAGGAATTGGCAGTGGGTTGAGTTGGTTGGATGAATTCTGTTCCAAGAAGCACATGGCCATTAATCGTGTATTATCAGGGTAATGGTATGTTGCATGTCTCACTGGACATATTTATTAATCATTCTTTTGTACTTTCCATTTCTTATTTCTGAAGTCTCCTTCTTCCCTTCCCCCTTGTTTTTTTTACAGTTATTGTGGTAACCAATTTATTATTTAATAATTCAGTGCTACCCTCTTATGCTTGTGGGAAATAAGGTTAGGATGATTATGATAAGATATTAATTATGGTATAAATGGTTTGCAGCTGAGATTGTAGGAATGGCACAACAGGCCATGGGAGACAGTCAGTTTGGTGCACGAACCCGGAAGGGAATGTTCCGTACAGTGAGCCAACTGTACAAGGAGCAGCTGACCAAGCTCATGATGACACTGAGAAACACCAACCCCAACTTTGTCCGCTGTATTATTCCCAACCATGAAAAGCGTGCCGGCAAGATCGATGCTGGTCTTGTCCTTGACCAGCTCAGGTTTGTACACACAACAGAAGTGTATTACAGAATAAAAAAAATGCAGAGTTTGTTTTATTATTAGTAGTAGTATCATTAAACTAGAACCTTAATTTTTATAGCTTTCTGAAAAGTTTTAATATAGGTTCAGAATAACAATGTATTATTCAGTGTAAAGTGAATTTTGCCATCATCTTAATAAAAATGAGAGGTACTTATAGTAACTGAGACAAGACAGAGCTGAGGTGAACTGCAGTGCAGAAGGAAGAACCCAAAGCATACTGCACAGCCAAGAATTTTTTTTTTCTTTTTTTCTTTTCTTTTATGATTCTCTTGACAAATGGTTGTTGAAATAGAATATGAGGAAGAATCATAGTGCTTTTATTTGTGATAAGTACATTGAAAGAAGAGATAATTATAGTTATATTTTCTGTTGACTTCGCTCCACAGATGTAATGGTGTCCTGGAAGGCATCAGGATTTGTCGTCAAGGTTTCCCCAACCGCATCCCCTTCCAGGAGTTCCGTCAGCGCTATGAGCTTCTTACTCCAAATGTTATTCCCAAGGGCTTCATGGATGGAAAGAAGGCCTGTGAGATGATGATTCAGGCCCTGGAACTGGAACCTAACCTGTACCGTATTGGACAGAGCAAGATCTTCCTGAGGGCTGGAGTACTGGCTTCCTTGGAGGAGGAGCGTGACATCAAGATGACAGACCTGATTGTTCAGTTCCAGGCCTACTGTCGTGGTATGCTGGCTCGCAAGAATTATCAGAAGCGGCTTCAGCAGCTGAATGCCATCAGGATCATTCAGCGCAACTGTGCAGCATACCTCAAATTGCGCAACTGGCAGTGGTGGCGTTTATACACCAAAGTGAAACCACTTCTTCAGGTTACCAAACAGGAGGAGAAGCTGACACAGAAGGAAGAAGAGCTTAGGATGATTCAGAGTGTCCTTGAAGTACAGAAGAAAACCAATCAGGATATGGAAACCAAATTCCAACAGGCCTTGCAAGAAAAGAATGTTCTGGCAGAACAACTACAAGCAGAAACTGAACTTTGTGCTGAGGCAGAGGAAATGAGGGCACGTTTGTTAGCGAGAAAGCAAGAACTAGAAGATATTTTACACGATATGGAGACAAGGCTTGAGGAGGAGGAAGAACGCACAGGTGGCCTTACAAATGAGAAAAAGAAACTGCAGCTGCAAATTCAGGATCTAGAAGAACAGCTAGAGGAGGAGGAAGCTGCACGTCAGAAGTTGCAGCTAGAAAAAGTTCAATGTGATGCCAAAATTAAAAAGTTAGAGGAAGATTTTGCACTCCTGGAAGATTCGAGCCAAAAGTTATCAAAGGAGAAGAAATTAATGGAAGAAAGATCATCAGAAGTTACAAGCACCTTGGCAGAGGAAGAAGAAAAGTCTAAACATCTGATGAAACTTAAGGCAAAACATGAGTCAATGATCACAGACCTGGAGGACAGGATCAAGAAAGAACAGCAAGGCAGGTCAGAGCTTGAGCGTGCAAAAAGGAAATGCGAGACAGATCTGAATGATCTTAAGGAACAGATCAATGAGAAGAAGAACCAGATCCATGAAGTGCAGATTCAATTGGCCAAAAGGGAGGAGGAGCTAGCACAGGCTATGATGAGAGTGGATGATGAGGTGGCAGCCAAGTCCCAGCTGCAGAAGAGTTTGCGGGAGGTTGAGTCACAGCTCAATGAATTACAGGAGGACCTGGAAGCAGAGAGAAACCAAAGAGCTAAGGCTGAGAAACAGAAGAGAGACCTGAATGAGGAGCTGGAGGCCCTGAAAAATGAGCTGTTGGACTCCTTGGATACAACAGCAGCACAGCAGGAGCTACGCAGTAAGAGAGAGGAAGAACTTGCCTCTCTGAAAAAGAGCTTAGAAGATGATCAGGTCACTCATGAACAACAAATTGCAGAGCTGCGTCAGAAACATGCTCATGCTATAGAGAATTTGAATGTGGAGATAGATCAGCTTAAGAAAAACAAGAGTGCATTAGACAAATCAAAGAACCAGCTTGAAGCTGAAAATGCAGATCTGGCAAATGAGCTGAAGAGCCTGGCCCAAAGTAAACAAGACAGTGAGAAGAAGAGGAAGCAGTGTGAAGCAATCATCTCAGACTTGCAGATAAAGATATCTGAATCAGAACGCAGCAAGGCAGACATTCAGGAACGCTTGACAAGATTAGAACAGGAACTGAATGCTGCCACTATAGCCATGGAAGAAGCTGACTCAAAGGCTTTGTCTGCCAACAACCAGCTGAAGAATCTTGAAGGTCATCTTCAGGAAACTCAGGGGCTGCTGGAGGAGGAGACCCGACAGAAGCTGAATTTGAACTCCCGTGTGCGTGCCCTTGAGCAAGAGAAAGATCACTTGCAGGAAGCCTTAGAGGAGGAGGAGAGCAGCAAACGCAACCTTGAAAAGCAAGTAGCTACACTGCAGGTCCAGCTCAGCGAAGCCAAAAAGAAGGCTGAGGAGGAGTCCAGCAATGCTCAACAGCTGGAGGAGACTCGCAAGAGGCAGATGAAGGAACTGGAGGAACTACGTGCTCGTCTGGCGGAACTGGAGGCTGCCAATGAGAAGCTGGAGAAGAGCAAGCGCAAGTTACAGGCAGAGCTGGAGGATGCTCAAGTAGACATCGATACCAACCGTGCCAAAGTGGTCGAGCTTGAGAAGAAGCAGCGTAACTTTGACAAGTTGCTCAGTGAGGAAAAGAGCAATTATGAGCGCTGCCAACAGGAGAAGGAAAATGCCGAGCGTGAGGCCAGGGAGAAGGAAACCAAGATCCTTTCTCTGAACAGGTTTGTTATTTGCAGTCATTAAATACAGTATTTTGGTGGTAGGCGGGGGTGCTCACCATCCATTCACTCGATGTAGTGCTGCTCTCAGTTGGCTGCCCTTTCCTCTCTTCCTTCCTCTTTTGTCATTCTTTTCCTCATTCTTTCCTCTTCCTCCTGTCTAGGGGTGACTCTACATTGAGTGACAAGCCCAATGGTTTCCTGTACACCAGGAGATTATTTACTATGCTGGGTGGTAACCATATAACCAAACTGTAGCACCTGGTGGTTTAGTGGGTAATTAAGGTGCTCTAATCGGATTGAGCCTGTGTCAGTTCATATCCAAGGGGTGATTGGGGTTTATTGCTCATGTAATGCCACTCAGGGATGAGTGAGGCTGGTCACTCTAATCTTAAATGTCAGGACCAACTTGCCTGGCCCGGGCTGTTATGCTCCTCATGGGGCAATACAGCTTTAGATGATGGATGGATGTATCAGCTGTAGGTTTTGGCTATACTGTAATAGAGTTTCATGGTTCATTGTTGCATTGTAATGATATTTTTATTAATTTGTGGCTTACAGAACCTTGGAAGAGTATATGGAACGCATTGAAGACCTTGAGACTGGGAAGAAGCGACTACAGGTGGAGTTGGATGACCTCGTGTCAACCAGAGGTACTGCAGACAAGAATGTTCATGAACTGGAAAAGGCCAAGCGTGCCCTGGAGTCCCAGCTGGCTGAGCAGAAGACTCAAGTGGGTCCATGAATTTGTAAATGGCTTTTAGAAATGTAAACTGTTCTTCAAAAAACAAACACACAATTAGAGTGGGCACTTTGGTTTATCTTCGGCATTGGTCTCGTGTTTTGTTTAATTTAAACCATCAATTTTCAGATTGAGGAGCTCGAGGATGAGTTGCAGCTTACTGAGGATGCCAAGCTGCGACTGGAGGTGAACATGCAAGCCATGAAAGCACAGTTTGAGCGTGACCTAAATGCTAGGGAAGAGCAGGGTGAGGAGAAACGCCGTGGGCTCTTGAAGCAGCTGCGTGAATTGGAGGCAGAACTGGAGGAGGAACGTAAACAACGAACTGCAGCCGTCACTGCACGCAAAAAGCTGGAGGGTGACCTGAAGGACATGGAAGGTCAACTAGAGATGAACGGCAAGGTCAAGGACGATGCCCTGAAACAGCTGAAACGAGCAGGAGCCCAACTTAAGGAGTACCAGCGTGAGGCAGAAGAGAGCAGAGCCTCACGTGAAGAAATGTCCGCCCAGTACAAGGAGCTGGAGAGGAAAATAAAGGTGATGGAGACAGAACTGCTGCAATATCAGGAGGACCTCACAGCGGCTGAAAGAGCACGCAAGGCAAGCACTCTTATTTTTGTCCTTTTTTTTTTTTATGTTTTTCTTAAATAGTGTTGGGTAGTTTGTGCCTGTACTATGAAGTACTGTATTCTCAGATTTATAGTTTTGAAATGGGGTACAAATTCTGATGAATAGTATATGGTATAGACCATAGTATATAAAAGTGACAAAGATTATATTTCCAGAATGCGGAAACGGAGCGTGACGAACTGCAGGAGGAGCTGAGTCAGTACACCTCTAAGGCCACACTTAGTGCTGATGAAAAGAAGAGACTAGAAGCCCGCATCTCTAGCCTGGAAGAAGAGTTGGAGGAGGAACAGAGCAATGTAGAGGTTGGTAACAATGTAGATTTTGATTCTAAGAAGCTGCCAGAGGTCGAACAACTTGGAGAACTGCCATTAGGTGACCAAGGTCGACGCATGCAAGCAAGTTGGGGACTTTGAAAACAGAACAGAATGAAATGAAGCCTGCATTGCTTTGGAAATATTGTGGTGAACTGGTGCTGTCATGGTTTTGCAGTACAAGTAAAACTTATTATTCATTTAAATGATATACAGTTAATTCATTATAATCATACTGAACTGGCTTGTTTCCTTACTATAATGATTAAGTAATAGCCAGGTGATACTATGTGCAAAGTTTGATATTTTTGTGTACAGTACAATGGTACCTTTTGTCTTTGATATATCGGTGAAACACAAAAATATCCCCACTTAATGCGGTAGATGTGTTCCATATTAGTGTTACTCATAAGTTTCAGTAAAAAAGAGCATCTACCATTAAAAAATTACATTCAAGGCTGCAGGTTTGTATTTCCTCAACCCTGGTGTGCCTTGCCCAGCAGACCCATTAACAGTACAGAATCATTATCAATACACTGATGGGGTGGGGTGTATTTGTATGGATTAAATGTTGAGTTATCTTGCCTTAAAGTAATATTGTACAGTATTAAGAAATGCGAGCAAGTTGTATGAACCCTGACCTTCCACTGCACATTGAAACTGAAAAATGATGAATAGTGGTCTGTTTTGTAAAAAGGTCTCTTAAGTTGATCAGTAGCTTTGTGGTGAAAAAAGTGTTAAGCGAAAGCATGTCAAATGAGTCTCATATCACCCATAATTTCTTTATTCTAAGTAGGATGTTCATGATGAATATTTTACATCATAGTGGAGAAACTGTCATAACCAGGTGTTTGTTCCTTCATCTTAGGTTCTAATGGACAAAATGCGCAAGAACCAGTTGACGATGGAGCAACTACAGACCGACTACAACACGGAGAAGTCATCTGTGGTCAAATTGGAGGGACAGCGATCAATGCTGGAGCGCCAGAACAAGGAACTCAAGGCTAAGTTGGCAGAGCTTGAGTCAGAGATCAGAAGCAAGACGAAAGCAACAATTAATGCCCTCGAGTCAAAGGTCAGAAACTTTCACTTCATAGCGTTCCAGTAATTAACCCTTCAGTATGGTGATGCCTTTGTACAATTTATACATGCTACCATCCGATAGTTTTAGTAAACTTAGAGAAAATCCTGTACTGAATTTGTTAATGAAGGTTGCATCAAATCTCTCCAGTTACAAAGATCTCTTCCAGGCTGAGTAATATCATGTGAAGGTAGCAAGAAAAGAACAGAAAGTGTCACTGCAGTGAAGTGATTATCGTATCCTCTGTGCTCAGAGGATATTCGTATCTGGCAACTGGATGAGGTAGGATGTACAGTACAGGTATCAGTAAATGCATAGATATAAATTAAGCAGATATTATAACAAATGCTAATTTATTTTTTGCTTCTCAAAGCTCTCAGATAACATGGGGAGGAGGGTAGCAGTTGCTATAGTGTAATGAGTGGACCAGTCCATCCATTCATTATCCAATCCTATGTCGCCCCACAGAGGAGCGTAGGAGCCCTGGGCTAGGCAAGTTGGTCCTGACATTTAAGATGAGTGTGACCAGCCTCACTTATCCCTGGGTGGCATTACATGAGCAATAAACCCCAACCATCCCTTGGATATAAACCTTCACTGGCTCAATCTGATTGGAGCATCGTAATTACCCACTAAACCACCAGGCACCAGAATTTGGTTTTATGGTTACCACCCAGCATAGTAAATGGTTTCCTGGTGTACAGGAAACCATTTGGCTTGTCACTCAGTGTAGAGTCACCCACAGGCAGAAGGATGAGGAAAGAATGAAGGAAAGAAAGACAGTTAAATTATTTTTTTAGTATAAAAAGGAAGAATCAAAGGCTGGGAACCTGCTAAAAAGTTTTTCTTTCCAGAGAAAAAACAGAGACCTAGGGTCAAGATCCCTTGATCCCTGTCTGTTCCCTATCTTCTTTAACCTGTTTACCTTGCTTTCTTATACATACATTATCTTTTCTGGAAGTTTTCTTTATATATTTAACTATAATTCTTTAGCATTTATTAAATCATATGTACTTTTACATGGACTTGTGCAGGTGGCAAATCTCGAGGAACAGCTGGAGGTTGAGGCACGTGAGCGTCTGGGCCAGGCCAAGGCCAACCGCAAGCTGGAGAAGAAGCTGAAAGAACTGGTGATGCAGGTGGAGGATGAGCGCCGCCATGCTGACCAGTATAAGGAGCAGCTTGACAAGGTCAGTAATAGTTCATAAAATAGCTGGATACTTCGTCAGGTTCCTTGAACCCACATTTGTAATAACTTATGATTTGTCTCTTTGCACATTTGTAATAACTTATGATTTGTCTCTTTGCACTTACTGTACTAGTACATTCTGGAAACTCCATTAGGTTTCTTGAACCCACATTTATAATAACTTATATGTCTTGCATTTACTGTACTAATACCTTTTTTTTTTTTTTTACACTGTATGCTTTTTTGTGGTCTGTGCTTTATAGCACCAGTAAGAGTGACATACTTGCCATGCATACCAGTACATGGGTTTAAAACTTGTAAAAGGCACATTGAAGTTTTTCTGTCGTATAGTGATGTGTGAACAGTGTTATGATAATCTACCCCTACATGTCATAGACTTCAGTAGCCTGGCTTCAGTCCTCAGTACTTCAAAAAGGATAATAGAGGTAGGACTTGTATTAGCCAATCCCATATTACCCCTGAAGGTGTTGGGGCCTAAGATTAGGCTACTGTTGTCTAGAACTTTTAAGAGCGGAAGACCAGAGTTACGAAATTATACTATTATAATTCTTTTCCAGTCTAATGCACGAGTGAAACAGCTGAAGCGGACCATGGAGGAGACTGAGGATGAGCTTTCCAAGGAGAAAATGCAGCGTCGTAAGGCCCAGCGGGAGGTTGAAGACATGCTTGAGTCTCAGGAGGCACAGAACAGGGAGATTTCCTCGCTCAAGACCAAGCTCAGGTACAGTCCATTGCCTTAGCAACTTTAGATACAGAAAAAACAGTCTTCAGGTTGTTCTCTTATCATATTCTTTTTGTGGCTTATCAAGTGTTTTGTCTAGTCTTTTAACTGAATTGCTTATTTTCAAAGAGGGGTGCAACAGTAATTATTGTAAAACTTGCTTGCTCTTTCATGATGTAGATAATTTTCTTGTATGCAACTTATTTATTTTCCAAAAATGCTCTTTGCTAACACTTTAATTATTGTGATTAGTGCACCCATCTTATGTGAACTTTGAAAACTGGATTAGGATGGTGATAATGATTAGTCTATCCATCATCCAATCCTATGTCATCCCATGAGGAGTGTAGGAACCAGGGGCTAGGCAAATTGGTCCTGACATTTAAGATGAGAGTGACCAGACATTTAAGATGAGAGTGACCAGCCTCACTCATCCCTGAGTGGCATTTACATGAGCAATAAACCCCAACCACCCCTTGGATATAAACCTGCACAGGCTCATTCTGATTGGAGTGCCTTAATTACCCACTGAACCACCAGGCACCATAATTTGGTTATATGGTTACCACTCAGTATTCCAATCCAGTTTATCCATGTACATACTTAAACTTATTTTTGACAACTTGTTTCAGAATGGTTGTTCAGTATATATACATATTTATATAGATGGGTTGCTACTTGCAAATACCGGACAAGAGTTTGGTAGACTAGTGCAGAGTTTTGTAGATGTCTGTGAGCGTTGTGGTTGGAGAGTAAATGTAGAAAAGAGTAAAGTGATGGTTACCGAGAGAGAAGGTGACTCCCAGTGTGATGTTACAGTGAATGGAGAGAGGCTGGAATTTGTGAGAGTTCAAATACCTGCATACAGTGATAGAAAAGAGAAGAAAATGTGCAAAGGAAGTGGAAAGTAGAATGACACAAGGAAGGAAAGTAGCTGGTGCTATGAAGGCCTTGATAAGAAACAGAGGCTTGAGTGTTGCAGCTGTGCAAGGCTTACATGAAGGAGTGTTAGTGCCAGCTTTAACATATGGATGTGAGACTATGGTGTGGCATGAAAATGAGGTCAAGACTGAGAGCAGTGGAGATGGGACTGCTGAGGAATGTATGTGGAGCACAGAGTGGATAGGGTACAGAATAATGTGATTTGTGAAGGATGCGGAGTGAGGAAGTCTGTGGACACCAGAAATGAAGAGTATACTGAGATGGTTTGGTGATGTGGAGACAATGGCTGACAATAGAGTGGTGAAAAAGGTATATTTTAGCAAATTTGAAGGAGGGAGGAGGTGAGGTAGGCCAAGAAGAAGGTGGAGGGATATGGTGGATGAGTGTGTGAGGAGGAGAGGTATGGAAGATGGTAAGGCTAAGGGATTGACAAGAGACCGAGCTGGCTGGATGAGTTTTTTGTGGAGAAGGGCATGACCAGGGATTTGGCAGTCCTTTTTAATGAGACAGCATTCGGATTGACTCTGTCAGATAGGTACAGTAAACCTTCAATAAGTCGAACTTTTAGAAGACAGAATCTTCGGTTAGCCGAACTCAGGCCGAGACCACGTATGAAAGTAGGCCGAAATGCGAAAGTAGGGGGAGAAATGGCGCCAGGCGGACACGCCAGGCAGACACGTGGCGCCAGTCTGCTGCTTGCTTTTGGAGACAGTAGTTGCGCCATTCTTACTGTCATCTAGTGCTGAACAGTGCTCTCCTTTTGCCTTCTGCCTTGCCATGGAAGGTTCAAAGCTTAAAAGAAGTGATACTGGCACCTCTAGTCGTAAAGGAATGAAGCTAAAAAAAAAAAAAAAAATGTGCGCGTGTGATTTAGTGTAGTGATCATGATTAAAGTTCAGTACTATTATTACTGAAAGTGTTACATTGCAGTCTATTACAGTGATTACATTTAAGTTTAGTTCTTAATGTAGAGTGAAATAGTTCTTAATATAGAGTGAAATAAATACTGGGTACTGTTTAGAATTTACATTAAAGTGTGAACTCACCCACCTCCACCACCTCCGTCTCCAAAACAAAACAAACTGCCGA
>JAGKTI010002688.1:20179-54114 GCA_018397915.1 Birgus latro | reverse complement strand
CAAATTTGAAAAAAAAAAAAAAAAAAAAAAAAAACATGGGGGGGGGAGAGCAAAGGTCGAGGTATCGGTAATCGATACCATCGATACTAGTCCAAAAAATAATCAGAATCGGTATCGTATCGATACGAAATAGCTGGTATCGCCCATCACTACTGGAATCCACTCATGACTGATTCACGAGATGTAGTGACTGTTTGAGTGGTTTAGACGATAGAGTTGGTCTGTATCATCATGACCTCCGTTCCTTTCCCAATTTTTTTTGCAGTTTTCTGCAAGTCGTGCTGCACCAACACTGCCAGCCATGCTACAGTAAAACGTAGTTCAACGCCGGCGGCCATGGAAGGGTTAAATGCCCCTAAACAAGTATATGTTTTTCAACACTTTCAGCAGTCAAAATTCAACACTTAACTATGTTGTATCTCTTCCAAAATTACTTTCCTTCAGATTGACAGTTTGTAAGAAGGTAGTTGGAACTGTTGCATCCATCTGGTAAATAACTACCACAGTTTATTCATAATTTACAGATATGATTGGAAAAAAGACTGAAAAGATACCTTAGCTTAAAAAACAAGAGCCACTTCTTTAGTGTGTAAACAGCTGCTTGTCAATGGGTGAAAATGATCCTTGGTTTACAATTAAACTGGCTGACAGGTATAAAACACCAGAATGGTTTGTTAACACTGTAAACATCAGCCATGTTACTGTGCTCTAACTGGGAAACACCAGACTATAAAGCTGTTGTGGCACCAGTACCAGTAAAATGTCTTAAAGAAATTCAGAAGTTCTGTACATTTAATATTACACTCTGACAGTTTACATGACATGATTAAGCCACACAGCTTTGCCTGAGCTCGCAAAACAGCTTTGACTCTTTTTTTTAAATAACAGAAGAGGAAGGAAAAACAAATGAATACAAAATATAATCATACACCAAAGTACTGGCATCCTCCATTCATAAAATATGTTACAGTTGCACTTGAATAGTTGTAGGTTGAAGTTTGGGGGGATACAACTCCGGGGAAGCGAGTTCCAGAGAGATGCAGTTTGGGGAATAAAAGAATTCTGACAGGAAGAGGTTCTGCAATATGGCTGGGTGACATTTCAATCATGAGCGTTACCAGATGCCCGTGTAACATGATGGAAGGCACGGAGAGGTGGCACAATGGATGCAACTTCATCTGAGCATTTGCCATGAAAGTATCTGCTTACATTTACATTTACAAATAACTAGTTTCCCTTCCATAGCTGATTCTTAAAGCACAAGTAAATGGTCAAAGATACAAAAATTGTTTTATACATTTGCATTAATGTGGTAAAAAGCTTAGTGGTTCATATTTAAAAATGACAGGCACCAGTATAACAAACTTCTCTAATGTACTCTCAGGTGTAACAGATTAAGGCAAAAGGGGGTCAATTTTTACACGCACACCTAATGCTATTTTCAACTTCTCGTTAACATAAATTCAGTCATTCTAAGAATCTTTTCTTCTATGGCATTTCTCTTGGAACCTGATAATAAATAAGTTCCACGTGATTTATTTCCATCAATCACAGACGATTAAGGTAAGCTTCTAGGTTAGGTTAGGTAATTTTGATAGGTTAGGTTAGGTAATTTTGATAGGTTAGGTTAGGTAATTTTGATAGGTTAGGTTAGGTTAGGTTACATTAAGTAATTTTGATTTTTGCAAAACGTGACTAGTGGCTTCCACTAGAAACGAATGGCCAAAATCAACTCAAATCACACCAAAAACAACAGAAAACATTCAGGTTGGATGCCTGTTACCACGTGAAACGTCCTATGTTTATAGCTAAAGGAAATTAACCTAACCTAATCTAACCTATCAAAATTACTTAACCTAACATAACCATAACCTATCAAAATTACCTAACCTAACTTTAACCTATCAAAATTACCTAACCTACCGTTAACCTATCAAAATTACCTAACCTAACCTATCAAAATTACCTAACCCAACCTATCCTTAACCTATCAAAATTACCTAACCTAACATTAACCTATCAAAATTACCTAACCTAACAACCTATCAAAATTACCTAACCTAACCTAGCTTACCTTTATCGTCTGTGACTGGAGGAAATAAATCACAAGTAACTCATTTATTCTCAATTTACGAGAGAAATGTCATAGAAGAAAAAAAAAATAAAATGACCGAATCTACAAGAAAATGTTAATGAAAAGTCGAAAATCGCATGAGGTGTACATGTAAAGTTTGACCCAAAAGGGCAATTTGTTTCTGCCGTATTCTGATGACTGATTAATACAAACATCTGTACTAAGTGATTTACAGATTAAAGAGAGCTGAGCTGTATATACTGTACCTGGAAGTAAATGAAAACAGCTAACTGGATTACAAAAATGTGCAATTATGATCAATGACTGGTGTGCATCGCTGTGAGTGTTAAATGGTTGGTAACAGACGTGGTCTGTCCCATATTTCGATGTTATTTGGGAAAAGTTTTAGCAAAAGTCATGGTAAATGTACGTTTTACTTTAAGCAGAAGGATCTTACCAATTCAACTGCTATTACTCCAGTTCATTTTATTTTTCTGACTTTTACATAATGGTAAACAATTTTTTTCCCTTGTTTCCCTTATGTTACTTATCTCACAGACGCGGACTTCTTAAAAATTACTAGAATCTTAGTTAAGTTAGCTTGGGTTAAACTGCTGGGTTAGATTAAAATGTAAGGTTAATAAGATATTAAAAGGCGACGGAATACTTGTTGGAAGCGTCTGCCAGTACACTCGAGAAACAGTTGATACAGTGGAAGATACATGACTAAAAATACTAGGGAAAGAATTTTAATGTCAAGCGCTCATTAACCATTCTAAAAATAAACAAAAATATTAAAGACTAGAGAAGAGGAACTACTATGGTACGGTGCTTCTACTGCTTAAAGCGTACGTTTCCAGAAGCCATAAACTGAAATTCAAGTATTTTGTAGTCTTTTCTGCTTTTACATCATTTGCTAACACTTTTCTCCTATGACACTTCCGCCGTAAATGACCCCTGGGGCTAATAATAACCGACGGGGAATGATTTGTAACTGCAGACATATTATTGCTATTAAATATAAAAATGGTTCGAACACGACTGCTCTCATTTACAGCGGCCAAGCTAATCAACAGAAAAAAAAAAAAAATCCCCTACACGCACACTCAACTAATCTGCTGACGATTTAAACAGATTTAAACACTACACAGGAACAGAAAATGGGTACCCATTTAAACTGGGCAAAGAAATATTTCAAAAGAAAAGACGGAGTTACATAACGTTCGTACGGTAAAAATATGTATCATAACGTTCGGACGATAAAAATAGGATGACTATATCAGCGGTCAAGGAAAACAACTGCACACAAACTGAGCAAACCGTGAGGAAACCACGGAAGCGTTCGTATGGAAAACTTGCGAAAACCACTAACTTCAAGAATATTCGTGCGGGAACGGGAAGAACTCTTAAATCTTACTTGTACGATAGGGCATAAGATAAAAATAGTACATGTACCGAAAATACAAGCTGATGATTAATAACAAACACACACGCAAATGAACTAACATATGCACGGAACACGAATGAAAATGAACGATAGTGTGGAAAATATGCAAGTAGGAATACAGGGATATAAACTAGGCAATGAAATAAAAAACGTAATAATCAAACGACATATATACATGAAAAAATGTGCCCTGGGGGGGTAACACAAAGATAGGCTGGGAAAAATGGCGAGGAATACACCGAGGGAAAGAAAACAAAAATACAAACACCAGACGTCATTTACTTATAATTCATTTCGCCCGTTTCTCGAATTATCTCGGCACGTTATTGATGCACGTGAACTAGAATGTGAGGAAAATGTCGTTACCGTGTAGTTGGTGCTAGGGAAAGAGGCGACAGTGGCAGGAAGAGGAGGAAGAAGAAAATTACCAATGATGGTGGAGTCGGCCTGTCCTCTCTCCACCATCAACCTTCCCTCCCCCTTCCACTTTTACACTGAATATTTTCATTCTCCTCTACCCACTACGCACTTTTCCAATCACTCCACACCTCCGCCGCACACTTATCTAAAACCCACTGGCAGATTTGAAGAACTACGAGGAGTACCGAGCTTACTTTTCGCCATTTAAAGGAGTCTATGGCTGGGCGACGTGGTACTCGGCAGCCATCTTAACACTGAGGCTGAACTGAGAGGGGCCGCTAGCCTCGACCCGGGACCCCTGCCTTATTACACCCTAAATCACCTTTTCTAACCCACTTACGCCATTCTAAACCTACAAAATAGTAATAACCAATATCCAAAACCCATGATTTCACGTTTTCAAATCTCCCAAGTGTTGGTTAAGAGCTAGGACGCTAAATTTAATGTTGCATTCCACAACGCCAATGTAAGAGCTCGGGAAATTTTGTGGCGTTGGACGGCAGCCTCGCTACAAGTTCCTTCGTTTTAAAGTTGCAAAATTTGGCGATTTACCGTCAAGAAGGGATTGATATTCGTTAATTTCCCCCCAGTTTGAGAAGATTGAGTTCATTTCTAAGGAAAGGAAATGTGGGAGGGAAAGAGAGGAAGGGAAGGAAGAATCGGGCTACCTCCTCTACCCCCACTCCCCTCCCCCTTCCCCGGGTGGTCACACAGGCCAAGTTTGGCTCCCCTGGCTCACACACACACACACACACTAGCTCGCACATACACGCACACGCCGATTTGCTACGTAGGTGAGATCGGAAACTGGTGGCACACACATACTTGCACTCTATTCGCAACCCTCTCTCAGTCTACACTCGTAAAGCTCATTAGCACTCATTCACCTAACACGCACATTCACTCGCACTCAAAACATACACACACACACACACGCACACACACACACACACGTAGCAGAGTAGCTTATACTAAATCTCAACACTTATTTTCCCACACACAGTCCCAAATACTTTTACTCCCGCACACACGTACGTACACAGACACATACACGCCGATTTGCAACGTAGGTGAGCTGAAGAGAAACTGGCAACCATAACATACCTTAATTCTACCTCCACTTTCTTTATATAATCCAACCATTTTATCCTCCCGCATGTTCTTTTATTTATTCCCTTCATCATATTTCCTTTCTTTAACTTATTGCATCAACATTCTGCTTCTGTACTCGTATGTGTGTCAAGTATTTTGTATTTGTTTTCTGCGCAAATCCTGCCAGCCGTCACCGGAGTTGCTACGTACTGCCATTTTCCCCATTTTGTCGGGGTTTATTCGGTTTACGCACATTCCTTCACCTCTTCTTTCATTCACTTTCTTCCAATTTCACCTCATTCGTATTTTCACCACTTATCTGCCCGGTTCCAGCGTTTTGAGGTTTATTTTTTCCACTAGTTACATAATTTAGGTAGTAGAGGGGGGGTGGCTTGTATGGAAATTTTCGAAGGTTTTTTCCCACTTATTCGATGTCTAGGCCGGAATTATTATACCATGGCAGATAATTAGAGCTTTTACAATTATTAAGCATCGTATGAGTGAGGAGATAAGAATTTAAAAGTCATTAAGTACGTTTAAAATACAGAATGTCGAAGTGTGGTGCAAGTATTTGAGAGATGCAGAAATGATCACCACAACAATCCCTAGTACAACCATAACTACTTCCACGCCACACTTCTAACTACCACTATTACCTCACAAGCCAATCACCATCATTACAACTACCACGATTACCACAATTGAACCTATCATGACCACAGCTACTACGATTACAACTGGGCCTGTCACCATCACCACAACTACCACAACGGAGCCTATCACCATCACCACAACTACCACCACGATCATTATATCTACCACCTTCACCCCAATCATCACAACTACCACTTTTACTACACTTGAAGCTACCACCATCACCACAACTACCATCATCACCATAGTGATAGTTTTAATCACCAATATCCCTCAGTAACTACCATCATCGCCTACCCCCATCTACAAAACCACCATCACCATCTACAACTGCCAGCACCTACTGCTATCGCAATCGTTGCACGAAACTTCCATAATTCCTATTTGCTTCATACCAAAATCACTGCCGCTACCACGACTACAAACATTCCCATAATCATTATTTACCACCGCAGTTATCACAGCTACCACCGATCTTACAACCATCTTACCCGTCTACCATCAATACTACCATCATCACCGCTATAGTCACAATTTTCGTTTCACCACAGTGGCGGAACAGATACTTGTGGTGGGGTGGTAATGGTGGTAGCGATGAAGATGAATAAGATGGTAATTGTGGTGTTGGTAGTACTTCTTAGCTGGTGAAGTACAGGACGTGAGTTGGTGGTTTGGTTGTAGTCATGATGGTAGTTGTAGTTGTGATGATACACCCGAATATTTACAACTGCCACCAAAACTGAGCCCCAACCCATACTCGCAAAACAACGACTACACCTACAACCGTTCGTCAGTTATACCAAGACTAGCCTATCACCACTACCGCAGCTACAATATTCACTCGGCTACTACCTCTTCTACGGCCAACATTTATATGGCTAACGCCTCAGTTACAGCTACTATCACACCCGCCATTATTCACTCCCCTATTAACAATGACCAGGTTACTACTATTACCAAATCATCACGAGTACAACCACCACAACCAGTTAGATGATGGCAGTAGAGGATGTTCCCTACCACTCCTACCACACCTAACATAGAACAGTGTCACAGGTGCAGCCGAAACACTATGGGAACCTACGATACAAACTGAACCATCCCGTAGCTTAGCAAACCGAACAACTTTCTACCCTTCTATTTTCTATTTTATCTCGATGTATCGGTCACAAACCATACACCGACAATGATTTTCATCTAAATTCATTGTTCTGGGTAATGGTAGAACGAAATGTACTAAAAACAATGATAATAAAGTAAGGAAAATGCGTGAATATTGCACCATGGTTATTATTTTCCGTTCCATGTCGCTCACAAGAGGCCAGCTAAGGGTGGAGAGGGAGAGGTACAGGATGGAAAAAAGAGGAGAGTATGGAGAAAAGAGAAAATATAGCCTACATGACGAAATTTCATAAATACTACCTCCCAACTGCTGTTTTTCAAACCAATAAAAGACAGAAGCTAACCAGAATGAATTATGTAAGAGCAGCTACAGTTAACTGCAAAGTTTTTTTTTTTTACAGCAATGAAATTTTCCTGTAGGCATACCATATCGATAATTCTAAGATGTATGTGCAAAATCAGCAATATCTGCAGCTTGATAACAGAACTAGCAAACGGAAACGGAATGTAGTTAACACACTGTGAATAGATGTGTCGCGATAGCCCAATTTTGCATTTTTCCAACACTAGCAATTTACTTACTGTGGATATTGCAAACACAGGAAAATGTGGTCTTTCTGAAGCTGATGTTATGAGCTAAAATTCCTATTTTTACTCTAAAGATACATTAGACTGAAAACTTTAAGTTTAAAAAGGAACCACATTAAGAAAATGAATACTAGACACCACTCTGAAAGACATTAAAAAAAAAAGTTGGGAAGTTTGCCATGAATTTTATGGAAGACTGGATAAAATGTGGCTAACTGTAGGCATACCAATGGAAAATAAATAATAACAAGCAGATAGCATGGCTAATTTCGAGCTCATGGCCTAAATTTCCGTGCAAAATTGTTGGTAAATATAAACACTAACACGACTAATCACGTAATTCCTGTAACCGGACTTCCGCCTCTCCCTGGGTGAGGGTGACGTAACTTGGCGCTCGTTTGTATTGTTTAGTTTCCCTTTTACCTTTATATCTTCTGTTATTACTTGCAATTCAATCACTGTTTGCCTGAACATATATTTGCCAGCATATACTGTTTCAATATTAAAGTAGTTAGAATAGTTTTCTGTTCTAGCATATCCTATTTTGTACCTTGATATTTGTTAGTGTCTGCTTCATTTGCGTAAAGTGCTTGTGTTGAACTACTAATGTGCCTCGTAATTTTTCTCAATATTTATATTCTAGATTCCTGAAATACAGGAGTTAGGGGTAAAGGCCGCAGACGACGCGACGGCCGATGCAGACGACACCAACACCTCCAACCCCCCCAGTACCACCAGGGGTCCGCCGCTGACACTGAGCGGCTTGGAGCTGGAACGGCGCACCTGTATCCCTCGCCGGCACCCCTCTTACTCCCAGCCGATGCCCCGGAAAGATAGCAGTCGCCGGCGCCTAGTCTCCGGCCGAAATTCCACTCGCCCCGGGGTGGCTGGAGTTAGCCTCCAGCCACTGCACTGGTATATATTTGTCCGGGGGATGGGCTCTGCCCCCCCCCCCCCACGCCAGCGTCCTCTGTCGCCATGCAGAGGACGCCCCCTTGTTTACTGCACTCCTCTGACGGGCTCTCTACCCTGAGCCCGTGCCACACCAGTGTGGCGAATCTTTAAAAAAAAAAAAAAAAATCCACTCGCCAAGTAAGGGGTGGAGTTTACAACTCCACGCAACACCGCGGTATTGGCGGCAGTCATACCAGGTACTGGGGAGAACTGGCCATAGTCCGTTCTCCAGTTGCATCCCCGCTGCAGGATAGGACTGGTCGTAAGTCGTCCGACTCCTGTAGTCGTTCCCCCCAAGAGTAGCGCCGCAGTACTGGCCACAAGCCATGCTGGGTATAAGGCAGGATCGGCCATAGTCCATCCCTCTGCTACTAGTCCTCTTAGCTCCACGGTACGGGCCATTAGCCACACCAGAGCTACAATCCCCTGTCCCACTACGACGTCGGCCACTAGTCACGTCAGGCCAGGGGAAGCGCAGGCCATTAGCCGCACTGAAGCTGTAGTCTCCTGTGCCATTACGACGTCAGCCACTAGTCATGTCAGGCCAGAGGTAGAGCAGGCCACAGTCCGCTTCTCTCCCACAGGAGATCCTGCAGCCAGAGAGGACCCTTCCCCCGAGCTGTGGCGAGGCCTTGGTTCCCTGCAACTCCACCAATGTGAATAGCAGCCGAGGCGGAGCCCCAGCAGACCCAGCAGCCGACGTCAGGCCCTGTCCACTACTCGCCTGGCCCGAGGTTCCCGTGTACGACCCTGACGGCGACACCGCCCTCCAGCCATTGCCGCAGTCCAGTCACCCCGGGTTCCAGTACCCTGGGTCCTCAGTCACCCCGGGAGTTGCCCCGAACACCAGGGCGCGACTCACCTGTGGGTGGGACCTATCTGAGTCTCTCCCAGACTCGACGTCAGGCCCGTCTCCTGGCTCTCTTCGGGCCAAGCCCTTAGCCCCACGACTACGTGTGGGGCCCCGCTCAGGGCGCATCACTCTGCCTTTCCTCCGGATGGAGGAATCACTAGTGATGGTGAAATGAGTGGACTTTACCTGTGCGTGTGCTAGTTTCTAGGCCCAGATATATGCGGATGTTAGTTACACCATGCAAGTGATTCCTTATAGTATATTCTAGTGGTAAAGTGACCAGGAGCCCAGAGTGTAAGATTGGATGAGCCCAATAGTAACTTTGGCCTAATTTATATCCCGAGTTGAGTCCCGTGCATCCCCCAGCAAGCGAAAAATCACAGTGACTAACAGAACAATAATATTATATCGATCGTGCCATTCCCTTGTTTTATTAAAACTTTCCCTCCCTAGTGCACAGGCACGCGAGTGAAACACCACAGTGACTAACAGAAGGAAAAGATATTATTCCAATTGTGCCTCCCCCCTTGTGTATTAAGCCTCCACCCGCCCCAGTGTCCAGGCACATTAGTTATTGTATGTCTAGCCATTACCAAATGTCTCGCTAGAATATCGCAGTCCCCCCTTCAGTGATCACTGTGTGGCAGGCTCCATTCAAGACAGACTTCCGGCCAGATGAGTGTCTATTGACACAGGTGTTAATGCAATTCATGTATCAGTGCCGTCCAGTGCTATACGAGATTGGGAAATTGTAGTAAATCCACTCTTATGTCCTGAATCATAAGAGTATTTTATGTGCCATAAGTGCTGGGTGAATATTACCATACTTTCCATAAGCCGGTATAGAGACAGATTTCTGGTCAAATAAAACCTTGTGTTAATCCATCCCTGGCCAAACCAGCTTCTAGTGTATTTATTGATGTATTATTGTTTCTGGGAAGGTATTTGTAATACATGTGTATAACAGTCACTGCCTTGTTTTTGTGTCCAGTCCTTTCCTTAGGAATTGCCGACCCGGTCTAGAATAGGAACCCTCTGTAGCCTGCCTATTTGAGGGACGAGAAACCGACCCATAAATACGTAGCATAACACTGGTGGCTAGCGGTAGTTCTTGACTCGGACGGTGGGAAAAAGGACTGGAAAGAAAATTTGGAAAAATGTCAGCTAAAACACATGTACCCCTACAAAAATTCGACCCAGAACAATGCGACATCACTATATACTTAGATATAGTCAAGCCATTACTTGATATTGGGTTTGGTAATGATAACCAGAAAATAGCTGTCACTCTACCTCACCTGGGAAAGGCAGTATCTAGTATAACACCAAAAATAGTCCCAGATCTCACATGGGCCAGATTTGCAAAAATAGTAACAGAAGCTATTACCCCTTCATTAGGGAAAGTTGTCGCAATGTCACAACTCGATGCCCTGAAATATGACGGTGACTCGGACAACACAATGATCCAAGCTCGGTGACTCGTCACCACTGCGTACCCGGATGCCGAAATGGATACCCAGGACGAACATATATTCAACACCCTCCTCAGAGTCCTTCCGGGCACAGTGAGAGAACATTTCACTATCCACGACCTGGCAGGAAATTTGGACCACGATGTCCAACTCATTCGCCGCCTCCTCGCAGCACAACCCGACACACAACACATCGGGGTCGTGAGCCGGTTCCCCACAAAACCCTCCCCTCTGCCGCCCCAACCTCATCCAGCCCTGACACGAAGTGTTTCTGCCCCAGCCCTCCCAAGAGCCCGCCCTACAAAGAAACGGCTGCCACAGAAAGAAAATGCAAACCTCATCACCGTCAATTCATGGGAATTTACAGCCTGTAGCAGCCGCTGCCCACTTCACGAGATATGTGAACAGCTGAAGGCGGTGCTCAGAATAAGAGCCGACCCGCCGGGGCACCGCCAAATGTTAGCAGTGGATGAAAACCCTACTAACTCTGAACCCCCCCTCGTTGAGGAACCTGATGCCGACTGCGAGCCAGGAAATATTGACACAGACGCGGCCCTCGGGCTGACGTTGGATTTTTAGGACCGCCCCCACACCTCCCCATGGTGGCGGGGGCCACCTCTACAAAGTACCGACCCCTGGTCTATGACAAAATGAAGCTACAAGGATTCAAGGCAAGACTTCTGGTAGATACGGGAGCTGCCAGGTCCTGCCTGTACACACATTTTTACTACCGCCATAAGAATGTTTTCAGCCCCCTTTTCCCCACTTCAGCCCACCTCGTAGACGCGGGGGAAGGCCCCTTGCCTATTCGTAGGGAAACTCGGACCCTCCGAACCAAGACCCACCAACCAGCCTCCACATACCATCCCTTCATTGTTTTCGACTCTTCCTGCCATGCCTATGATGGGTATTTGGGATTGGACCTGCTCCAAAAACTCCACATCCACATAGACTGCTACGGGAGGTGACTCCACTTCCAACCATCTCCCCAACAGCCCCCAGCCATCTGCACGTCCACACGACAAAACGACACTCCCCCCCTTTCATTAACCCCCCTTCCCCTCCCCCTTCTCCTGCCCCAGCTCCCCCTTGCCCCACTTTCCCCACGACCTTCGCGTCCACCCTCACCATTCCCCCCCACCATGAAGCTTGACTACGGATCAATAAGCCCACAGGGACCCATTCCCTCTTTTCCCCAAGTGTCCCCACTGTGCCCCTCTCTGCCTGCCTGATGTTGCCGACCTTCCTTCCGCCCCACCTCAACGCCATCAAAGTGGCGAACCTGGCGGCTACACCCCTCACTCTGCCAAGAGGACTCCTGATCGGCGACCTAGAGGCAGCTGAGCCTTGCGAAACCCCACCCCTAAATTCAAACCCCTCTCCCCTCCCTCCTTTACCCGACCACCTGTCCCCCCATCAAGCCGAGATGCTGCACCATCTACTACTTGAATATCAAGACCTTTTTTCTACAGGGCCTGTTGACTTGGGACATACAACATACTTGGCCCATCACACCACCGGGCCCCCTATTCGGCAACCATCCCGCTGGACGAACCCACACCAACGGGCCGAAGAGGACAGGCAAGTCCGCGAAATGCTGGACGGAGGCATCATCACGTCCTCTACGAGCCCCTGGTCTTCCCCCATTGTCCTTGTTCGGAAAAAGGACGGCATTCTGCGATTCTGCATCGATTACTGCTGCCTGAACGATGCAACCATCAAGGATGCCACTCCTCTCCCCTGCATAGACAACTCCCTAGACTCCCTACACGGCTCCACCTGGTTCTCCATGCTGGACCTCCAGTCAGGATACTGGCAGGTCCCCGTCCACCCCGCAAGGGAAAACAGCCTTTTCCACAAGTAATGGGAAACATTATCAGTTTAATGTTCTTCCATTCAGGCTATGCAACGCCCCGGCCACCTTCTCCTGCCTCGTGGAGTCCGTCCTCAGCAGCCTAACCTGGAAAGTCTGCCTGGCGTATCTCGATGACGTTATCGTCTTCAGCAAAACGTGGGCTGATCACCTGTACCGCCTCCGACAGGTGTTCCAATAAATACACCAGGCCGGGATGAAACTCAAGCCCACTAAGTGTGTCTTATCCACCCGCTCTGTTGCCTTCCTAGGACACATTGTCTCTGGAAAAGGCATCTTCCCAGACCCCGACAAGCTGAGAGCCATCACCGACCAGCCCCTTCCGCAGGACGTCCGCCAAGTCCGCACCTTCTTGGGGCTCGCATCGTATTACCGCCGGTTCATCAAAGAGTTCGCCGACCTTGCAAAACCACTCCACGACCTCACTAAGAAAGGCAAACCATTCGTCTGGAGCGAGGACCGAATAGCAGCGTTTGACACCTTAAAGGAAAAACTCGTTTCCGCCCCCATCATCGCTTTCCCGAACTACGACATCCCCTTCAGATTATACACCGACGTCTCGCTGGTAGCCATAGGCGCCATCCTGGCACAGGTCCAGGAAGGGCGCGAGTACATCATCGCTTGCGCCAGCCGCACCCTAAACCCAACCAAACGAAATTACGCCGCTACTAAGCGCGAGTGTCTGGGTATCGTCTGGGCCCTTGACTACTTCAGGGCCTACCTATCCGGCACCAGGGTCACCATGATCACACACCACCAATCCCTTCAATGGCTTCAGCAATCGGCCACTCAGAACGCCCAGCTCCTCCGCTGGCGTGAAGCGCTCAAGGAGTTAGACTACGAGATGACCTACCGGCCCGGGAAATTGCATACCAATGCCGACGCCCTCTCCCGTTTACCGGTATGATCCCTACTCCCTCAGTCTGAGCTGATCCGGTGCTGGTAGGATCAAGACTGGCCCCCCTGAATTCCCCAGCACCTATTTCCGAAACTCCACCTGCAACGGGACTAACTCTTTACGCCATTGGGCCACATCGTCCTGGATCCGGACTCCACCATAGACGTCCTCACTCACCTCCACTCAGACAGTGGGATCCACCTGGGTACAACAAAATTAACCCAGGTCTTCAACGACCTCTACTGGGCCCCCAACCCCACTACTCTCACCCAGCGTGTCACTCAGGCGTGTTGAGCGTGCTGCCTAGGAAAGGACATCACCCGTTCTGCGGGTCCTGCCAGCAAGATCTCTGCCCACAAACGTTGGCAGTTATTGTCTGTCGACGTTGTCTGACCCCTGCCACCTAGATCCGGCTACAAATACATCATTACATCCGTCAACGTCTACTCCAAGTTCTCGATCATTTGTCCAGCTAAGGACTACACCGCCATCACCATAGCCGATGCCCTCATGTGCCACGTCTTCCCCTACTTTGGCGTTCCCCAGGCCATTCACTCTGATAACGCCCCAGAGTTCACAGGGCAAATCTGGAAGGAACTATCCACCCTATTCGGATTCTCCATTTCCCACTTTTCCCCCTACTGGCCCCAAGGAAATGGGGTATGCAAAAGCAGTCTGCTAAACCAGATCAGGACCCACATCCAAGATACCCAAGATCAAGAGTGGCCTGTGCACATCAAAATTGTCCAGTGGGGAATTAACACTTGCCCCCGTGATGACGGCATCACCCCCCACGAGCGGGTTTTCGGAGAGGCAACCCTCCTCCTCCCTCTCCGACAGCACCTTCAACTCCCCACTCACTCCCCAACCACCGACCCCCTGCAGCACCTGAAGTGCTGGTTGCAACACCTGTGTACACACCAAGACACCCAAACCGATTCCTCCCCTGCCAACCCTTACAAACCAGGCAACAAGGTTTTCGTTGCGCACCTCCCCACCCCCAACAAAATTGCCCCTTGCTTCATGGGACCCTATACCATCACTAAAGTCCCCAACCCCTTCCAGGTAATCATTGACTGCAACGGAACCTCCCGCACTTTCAGGAATCGCCACGTCCCCCCCCCAAGAACTCCCCCACCCCCGCCGCTCCCTCCCCGACTACCTGAGCCAAACCAACACCTCCAACTCCCCACGAAGAGCCATTTCTCTAATACTCCTCCCCATCCCCATCCCCGCCAGTCTCCACCACCCCCTCGCTGCCCAGAACTCCTGCGTCACTCCCACGCACTACACTCACACCACCAACACGTTCCCCCACGACTGCCATGCTGCCCACATCATGTGGTCAGCCCTCACCCATAGGAAATTCCACACCAACCACCCCGCGCTCCGCGCCAAGCCTAGCCCCCGCCCCACCACGACAACCAACCACACCACACCACCTCACTCTCTGCCCACCCCTGCTTCCCCATCCAACTCCCATTCGCCGCCCACTCCCCAGCTAACCACCACCACTACCCGTTCCGGTCGTATCTCACGCCCACCGGCCCGCTACATCTCCACACCTACGCCCACCCCTTCGCCCTCTAGCAGCCAGCCACCCACCCACCCCACCCCCCAACACCACCCCAATAACCCTCCCTACTCCTCATCTCGCATGGAAAAACCCACCCCACCACACTCCCAAGGGAACACCACCCCCACACTCCACCAGCAATATAAACTGCGCTAGACTGCCCTTAACCAGCATTCGCCTCCTAACCACCACCACCACCACCACAACCGCCATGCGCATCATGAGAATCACTTGGATCCCCACCTTCGGGCGACACCGACGCGTCCGGAGCACACACCACTTACTACGACTCTTCCAGCAGGCAAACCACCCTTCCACTCTTCGTGTCGCCTACTCCCACCACCTGCAGGCCAACATACCGACCGAAAACTGGACTACCTTCATGTATCACCTCAAACCCATCCACCAAACATCCAACACCAACCTATACCACCTCCAGTCATGGGGTCGTGACTTTGTTACAGAAGAGGGTGGTGAAATACAGGAGTTAGGGGTAAAGGCCGCAGATGACGCGACGGCCGATGCAGACGACACCAACACCTCCAACCCCCCCAGTACCACCAGGGGTCCGCCGCTGACACTGAGCGGCTTGGAGCAGGAATGGCGCACCTATATCCCTCCCCAGCGCCCCTCTTACTCCCAGCCGATGCCCCGGAAAGGTAGCAGTCGCCAGCGCCTAGTCTCCGGCCGAAATTCCACTCACCAGGTAAGGGGTGGAGTTTACAACTCCATGCAACACTGCAGTATTGGCGGCAGTCATCCCAGGTACGGGGCAGAACCGGCCATAGTCCGTTCTCCAGTTGCATCCCCGCTGCAAGATAGGACCGGCCATAAGTCGTCCGACTCCTGTAGTCGTTTCCCCCAGAGTAGCGCCGCAGTACTGGCCACAAGCCATGCTGGGTATAAGGCAGGATCGGCCATAGTCCATCCCTCTGCTACTAGTCCTCTTAGCTCCACGGTACGGGCCATTAGCCACACCAGAGCTACAATCCCCTGTCCCACTACGACGTCGGCCACTAGTCACGTCAGGCCAGGGGAAGCGCAGGCCATTAGCCGCACTGAAGCTGTAGTCTCCTGTGCCATTACAACGTCGGCCACTAGTTATGTCAGGCCTGAGGTAGAGCAGGCCACAGTCCGCTTCTCTCCCACAGGAGATCCTGCAGCCAGAGAGGACCCTTCCCCCGAGCCGTGGCGAGGCCTTGGTTCCCTGCAACTCCACCAGCGTGAACAGTAGCCGAGGTGGATTCCCAGCAGACCCAGCAGCCGACGTCAGGCCCTGTCCACTACTCCCCCGGCCAGAGATTCCCGTGTGACGACCCTGATGGCGACGCCGCCCACCAGCCGTTGCCGCAGTCCAGCCACCCCGGGTTCCAGTACCCTGGGTCCTCAGTCACCCCGGGAGTCGCCCCGAACACCAAGGCGTGACTCACCTGTGGGTGGGACCTATCGGAGTCTCTTCCAGACTCGACGTCAGGCCCGTCTCCTGGCTCTCTTCAAGCCGAGCCCTTAGCCCCACGACTACGTGTGGGGACCTGCCCAGGGCACGTCACTCTGCCTTTCCTCCGGACGGAGGAATCAACCTGCGGCCCACCAGTGATGGTGAAACGAGTGGACTTTACCTGTGTGTGTGCTTTCTAGGCCCAGATATATGTGTACGTTACTTACACCATGCGAGTGATTCCTAATAGTATATTCTAGTGATAAAGTGACCAGGAGCCCAGAGTGTAAGATTGGACGAGCCCAATAGTAACTTTTGCCTAATTTATATCCCGAGTTGAGTCCCGTGCATCCCCCAGCAAGGGAAACACCACAGTGACTAACAGAACAATAATATTATATCGATCGTGCCATTCCCTTGTTTATTAAAACTTTCCCTCCCTAGTGCACAGGCACGTGAGTGAAACACCACAGTGGCATAACAATTCCTTTGAATGTGCAAGTGAACATCTTTATCTCCATTAGTTTTTCAAGCATACATGATTCCGAGTTTGTTTAATACTCTCTTTTATCTTGTTTCGTATTTTTTCCCTGATTTGTTTGATATTGCTTGTTTTCTTCGACCTTTAGTTAACTGAACTGCTTATTGCTGTAGAAGTACACAGAGTACATATACAACAAAAAGAGATGGTGGAATTTGCCACACACCTTCATCAAATATTGTTACATATGATAATTGGTTAAAAAGTGCATACAGCGTACAACATAAGGTGGTGGTGAATCCTGCCACACACACTCCAGCAAACAGAAGTGGACTGAGAAACGCAATTAATGTAGTACAGTATTTACTGAAAAAATGTAATTAATACGAGATATTAAAATAAAGTCTTATTTTATGAGTTATTTGAGAGAAGCATGTGGAGTTACATGGAGGGACGGACTGACAAGTGAAATGAGGAAATGAAGGAGCGTTGTGGTGTGGATGTGGATGTGATCGAAAGCGTTAGGAGAAATACAGTACAATGAGGTGGTTTGACTATGTGGAGAGAAAGGAGAGCGAGAGAATAACAAGGAGTGTTTCTGAGTGAGGTGGAAGGGGAGGTAGAGGGAGGGGAAGGCCGAGAATGAGAGGAATGGAAAGGAGAGGTATATGAGTGGGTGGGTGTGAGCTTGGGGGGAGGGGGGCAGGCAAATGGCGGGGGACAGGGCGACATGGAGGCGATTTGTTTGTAGCCACCCCTTACGGGATTACGACGTCTGGCAACAGATAGACAGAATCTATGAATAATCATATACGTATAGGTAATGAATATAATATATATAACCATATTATGGTTTCCTAGAACCTTGGTGCTAATTCAGGATATTAATGGAGAGCAGAAATTAACAGTTTTTTATTGATTAGCCACGAAATTTGCTGTCATGCGAAGTTGTGGATTCCTATACTTTGCATTAAGGGGGCATTCTGTACTACACTGAAGCGATGTGTGCGATGCTTGCGCACGGGGAACAGGGTCATCTTTAGTAAAGTCCCAGTATTTTATATAACCAAGTCTCAGTCTCATAACAAGGTCATAAAGTCCACCTCTTTGGCCATATGTTACCTGAGTATTCTGAGACACGTTCACACAGTGACGACAGCTAGTGCCACCATTTTCTATGCTAAATCCAGCATTAATAGCATTAGAATCCAGAAGCAGAGCTTTATGAACTATAAAAAAAATTTTAGTCAGCCTTTTCACTGACAGGTATCCCAACGTGGAAAGTGGACTGAGAGAGCTGTGCTTTCAGTACATTGGATCGGTTGATAGACATCGATTGACTATATCAAATTGTATGGGAATATTAGACGGTAATTCAGAGAGCTCTCTGACTGCCAGCAAAGAAATAAACATCCTTAGATAAAGATGCTACACAGTTAAGTCCTTCTATAGAAGGTAGACCGTTAGGAAATATTTTTGTGATTATACTGTCTTTTTACTGTGTAGGACAAGCACGTGCGCAGACAGACCCAGCCGATGCCTGAGCATCTGCCCAAGGCCGTCTCTACCCGACTGCCCGTTTGAAAGAAGTGCCCATTTTGATGCAGGAAGACGGCAAACGCAGTTCTTATGCAACTGCCTTAACTAATTCATCTTGCCCTCGCTAACTGAAGCTTAAAGAGGCCAAATCGTATTCTACAGTCATATCCAAACAATTCACAATCACTCTGACTTATTCCTGATGGCCCTGAGTTAACCAAAAACATTCAGAACATGGCTACTCAGAGGGCTATTGCTTAAGTTCATCCTCGAAAGTACCACATAGTTTTTTTTTTTTTATAACACACATCGCACGAGTAAATTTAAAATCCTAGTGTCAGAAAACCATTTCTTTTGGCTTGAGGGTACTGGGGGTAATATGATGATATGAGGAGATAAGATATTAAATGTGTCATCATCATCATCATCTTGATCTTTCCCACCTAAGGCTATGGTGAGGTAGGGACCAGAAAATAAGCAATGAATGCACGAAAGAGGGAAAACTATAACTATCATGTTCAGTGAAATGAACATGACCCTCATTCACACACCAATCAAACCCCCAGAATTGGCTAACCTTCGCAGGCCTAACCACAAACAACACATTTTTTAAATTTTATTTTACGCCATGTCCCCTTTTTTCGATAAGGACCACGGCGTTGCCCCTGGTTGAAGGGCTTAGGTTTTGGAAGGTGCAGCATTTTATGACCGGATGTCCTTCCTGATGCCTACCAAAGACCCTTCGGTCAGAGCGCTGACCCACTAAACCACGGCTGCCATAAATAGGTGACAGGAGAGCGCCACCTTTCCCAGCAGGGCGGCTCACCCGTGCACGTACCCCCAACCATACTGGATTAATCCTTTCTTCCTAGCTGTACTTTATATATGGACAGTCAATTCGTCAAACATCAAGGTGAAAGAGGGGTGCCAAGCTTTTGTCATTCTCTCTCTCTCTCATGCAACCAATGTATCCTGTTGATTCCCTAACCTAATGAACTTTCATATCTCACACTCTTACAAACTTTACAATACCCATCCACCTCCTTGCTCTGGCAAACCCCCTCTCACCTTCAGACTTTTATATACCATTAAATTCAGTTTGTTCACATGTATTCACTCCATCTGACTGTATCATCTAAGCACATTCTGCTCGATATATACTGCAATCAACAGACTCTTGATCTAAATCATTCGATTTTTTTTTTAATCAGGTACAATTATTCCCCTGTACAATGGAAAGGGGGAAAAAGAAGTATGTGGTAATCATAGGAGCATTTGTCTTCCTAGTGTATAGGAAAAGTATATGGCAGGATGCTTATTGACAGAGTCAGGGAAATAACAGAGGAATTAGTTGGAGAAGAACAGGGAGGTTTTAGGAAGGGAAGAGGAGGTGTAGATCTGATATTCATTCTTAGATCTTTAGTGGAAGTTTCTAGAGAAGGGAAAGAAGTTGTATGCGGCCTTCATGGATTTGGAGAAACCATATGACAGGGTAGATAGACAAGGATCGTGGAGAGTATTAAGAATATATGGAGTAGATGGGAAGTTGTTGAAGGCCGTGAAGAGTATGTATGAGGGTGCTAAGGCTGCAGTGCGTGTGGATAGTGAACTGAGTGAATTTTTCTATTTGAAGGTTGGATTGAAACAAGAATGTGTCATGTCTCCATGGTTGTTCAATCTGTATATTGATGGGGTAATAAAAGAGATACAAGGTAGGGCAGTGGATGTTGGAGTGGCCCTAGTGAGAGAGGGCAGTGTCTGGAAACTCCCTGTACTGCTTTTTGCGGATGGTACTGTGTTGTTAAGTGAAGACGAAGGGGAGCTGGAAGACTTGGTGGATGAGTTTGGGAAAGTGTGTAAGAAGCGGAATCTAAGGGTGAATGTAGGGAGGAGTAAAGTTATGGTCTTCGAGAGAAGTGAAGTCAGTGAATGTACAGTGAGGTTGGATGAGGAGGAAATGGAAAATGTGAGTGCATTTAAGTACTTGGGTAGTGTGATGAGTTAGGATGGAAGTTTAGAGGGTGAAGTGCTTGAAAGGGTACAACGAGGAAGAAAAGTTGCTGGTTCCTTGAAAGCAGTAACAAAAAACAGGCAAGTGAGCATGCAAGTGAAAAAGCTACTACATGACAGTATTATGTTACCAAGTTTAACATATGGAAGTGAAGCTTGGACCTTGTTGGAGTGACAGAAGTCAAGAGTGAAAGCAGTGGAAATGAGTTATTTGAGAGGAGCATGTGGAGTCACATGCAGAGACAGACTAACAAATGAGCAAGTGAAGGAGCGTTGTGGTGTGGATATGGATGTGATAGGAAGCGTTAGGAGAAACGCAATGAGGTGGTTTGGCCATGTGAAGAGGATGGAGAGTGAGAAACTGACGAGGAGAGTGTACGTGAGTGAGGTGGAGGGGGGGAGAGGGAGGGGGAGGCCAAGGATGAGATGGAAGGATGGAGGGGAGAGGTACATGAGAGAGGGAAGTGTGAACAGGGAGCAGGGCAATGAAATGGCGGGAGACAGGGTGACATGGAGTCGATTTGTTTGTGGCCACCCCTTACGGGATTAAGGCGTCTGGCAATAGACAGATTGATATATAGGTTATTTTATCCTGTCCCTTCTATGCACTCCACTCTCATTCTTCAGTAATCCTATTTCCACTGCTCATACTCTTGACTTCCCTCTCTTATGCTCTGCCACTCTCACACGCATAAGCTAATATAGCCACTAGCATACCGTACCTTGTGTGTAAGATGCGGTAAAAGATAGTCCTTGTTTTACTCTTCAGCCCGCATAACGTGCCCTTTCATTGCTTGAGCATTCCCCCCCCCTCCCCCCAGCTCCCCACCCCGAAAGTCTCTGCATGTTACTGGTGTGGGAGAGTCATAATTCCTATTGAATATCCCACACCCAGACTTAGTTCCAACAACAGACCCGCCATAGTATACTGACCTGACAGGTGACGACGGATTGTCTAGCTTTTCCATGAAGAGTTATAAGTTCACAAGGCTGCCAGTGAGTGATCCTTGGCCTTCGGCAGTTTCTCGATATCAACACTTACTGGACGTGGACTCAAGGTAGCTTGGCCTGGTGCCAGTATTAAAATAATGTAATGAGTCTGTCTATCTATCTATTGCCACACGCCTCAATCGCTTGAGGGGTGGCCACAAACAAATCGTCTCCATGTCGCCCTGTCCTCCGCCATTTCACTGCCCTGCTCCTAATTCACATCCCCTCACTCATATACCTCTCCACTCCATCCCTCTATCTCATCCTCAGTCTCCACCTCCCTCTCCCCCCCCTCCACCTCACTTACATACACTCTCCTCGATTGCCTCTCGCTCTCCACATGGTCAAACCATCTCAGTGTATTTCTCCTAACGCTTACTACAACATCCACAATGCTCTTTCACTTCCTCATTTGTCAGTCTGTTTCTTCATGTAACTCCACATGCTCCTCTCAAATCTGCACATTTCCACTGCTCTCACTCTTAACTTGTGTCCTTCCTACAAGGTCCAAGCTTCACTTCCATACGTTAGGGTCAGTATCACAATACTGTCAAGCAGCGACTCTTTTACTTCCATGCTCACTTCCCTGTTTCTTACCACTGCTTTCAAAGAACCAGCAACCTTTCTTCCTTGTTGTGCCTTTCAAGCATTTCATCCTCCAAACTTCCATCCTCACTCATCACACTACCCAAGTGCTTACATTCACTCACATTTTCCATTTCCTCACCATCCAACCTCATTGAACATTCAGTGACTTCATTTCTCTTAAGACCATTACATTACTCTTCCCTACATTCACCTTTAGATTCCGTTTTTACACACTCTCCCAAACTCATTCACCAAGCCTTGCAGCTCCCGTTCGTCTTAACTTAACAACACAGTATCATCTGCAAACAACAGTACGGGAGGTTTCCAAACACTGCCCTCTCTCATTAGGGCTGCCCCAACATCCACTGCCCTCTCTTATTAGGGCTGCTCCAACATCCACTGCCCTACCTTGTACCTCTTTTATAACCCCATCCATATACAGACTGAACAGCCATGGAGACATGACACATACCTGTTTCAATCCAACATTCAGACAGAAAAATTCACTCAGTTCACTATTCACACGTAGAGCCGCCTTAGCACCCTCATACGTACTCTTCACGGCATTCAACAACTTCCCAGTTACTCCATATATTCTTAATATTTTCCACATTCCTTGTCTATCCACTGTCATTTGCTTTCTTCAAATCTATGGAGGCTGCATACAACGTCTTTCCCTTCTCTGGAAACTTTTCCACTAAAAATCTAAGAATGAATATCCGATCTACACAACTCCTTCCTGAAAGCACCCTGTTCTTCTCCAACTAATTCCTCTGTTATTTCCCCATTGTAACTCTGTCAATAAGTATCCTACCTTATACTTTTCCTATTACACCAAGAAGAGAAATGCCCCTATGATTACCACACTCGTCTTTTTCCCCTTTTCCTTTGTTCATGGAAATAATTACCTGATATCCAATCCTCCGGGATTCTACCTTCCTCCCAGGCTAATCAGCACATCTTCCATATCCATTCTATTACTTTCTCTCCCCCATGCTTCGGCATTTCACCACACACTCCATCAATTCCTGGGGCTTTCCCCATTTTGACTTCATTGGTTCCACTACTTCCATCCTACTGATCTCTTCCTTCCTTCTCATCTCCCCCTTTCTCCCAGCCATTCCATCGCCACTTATATTCGCATTACAGTACTTTCATTCTCCATGTTTTACAGTTCCTTAAAGTGTTCTCTTTATCTGCTCATTTTTTTCCCCTTCTCCACTCTCAACCTGCTTTCTGTCTTTCACTCCTCTACTAACTTCTTTATCACCCTGTCTTACTCTCTTTACTTACTTCCACAACATTTTCTTACATTCCCTCTACTGTGCACTCAAATTCCTTCCAAATTCCTCATACACTCTCTTCTAACTCTCTCTTACTAATCTTTTCACCTCTCTCATCCTTTCTACATATAACTCTCTCTTCCGCCTCTCAACTTCCTCCATGCCTCTGCTTCCCATCCACTAACTATATGTTTTCTTCTTTCGCGCCACAGCTTGTCTCACCTCTTCATTCCACCACACTGCTACATGCACCCCCTTACGTCTTCTCTTCACCCCACACACCACCTCACATGCTGCAGATTTCTTCTGTGAATATCGTGCAGACACCTCCCACTTTCCCCATCTGCTCCAAATCATATTTATCCAATCGTTCCTCCACTTCTCTCTTATATTTTGTTCTTTTTTCAACCTCTTGCAACCTATCTACCCTCGTTGTATGGACTACTTCCTCCTGTCCTTCCCTCCTTCTATTCCTCATTGCACTTGCTTCCCACTTTCCCCATCTGCTCCAAATCATATTTATCCAATCGTTCCTCAACATCTCTCTTATATTTTGTCCTTTTTTCAACCTCTTGCAACATTTCTACCCTCGTTGTATGGACTACTTCCTCCTGTCCTTCCCTCCTTCTATTCCTCCATTGCACTTGAACCTTGACTTTCACCACCACCAAGTGGTGGTCCGAAAGTCCACTCCTCCAACCTCTGTATGCTCTTGCATCCACTACATACCTTCTCATTCTCTCATCCACACAGACATAATAAATCATTGCCTTCCGTTCATTCAATTCACCACCTATCCTTCTCATCACTCGCCACGTATACCTGTGGATCATCTTGTGCCTAAAGAGGGTATTGGATATCAACAACCCCCTCCCCGAACAAATGTCCACTAAAACATTGCCATTCTCATCGACTTCTGTAGGCACACCCCACTCAGAAACTACTCCATCCACCTTCACATTCCCTACTTTTCCATTCATAACTCCAAACAAAAACATTCTCTTATTTCTCTCAAACTTTTCCATGCATGCTTCCACATTTGCCCACAACCCTTCTTTCACTCTGCTTGCACGATCTTGCGTTGGCGCATACACACACAGTCGCCCACGTCTGTAATCCAACTTTCAATCTTACCCACACAATCCTTGAACCAACTGATCCAAACTTTCTTATATTCTATACATACAAGAAGTAATTGCATTAAAAAGGCACAAAAGAGTGCCCTTGACGCAAGATGTACGTATTAAGAAGTAAATAAACATTGTTGAGGGTACAGCAAGGACTATGTTATGTATTCAGACCCGTAATTAATCATTCTGACAATTGTATGTAATGTAATATAATGTATCCTGGTTGCAGTACTTAGGAGTTCCAATTCAGTCCGCATTACCTTTTTTTTTTTTTTTTTCAGAACAACCCAGTATAATCCTCAGAGCTTGATATTGTTTGACTACCAACTTCTTACGGTGCTTCTGACTACTGTATCAAGATAGGGGCTGCGTAATCAATTAAAGGTCTAACAGTACTAATAGTATATCATAATGAAAACTCGGATGCCAACTCCTCGTCCCCAGTTAGAGGAGACTCGCAATGACACAAATTGTGGGAAACATAAATTAGTGTACGAACATAATCATTGCATTCTGGGCCCTTATGATAAAATAATAATAATAATAATAATAATAATAATAAAATAAAAAATTGGACCCTTGGATATTTGTGGATACTGACTCCTAATTTAACAGAATTACACTATGTAGTTTGCATCTCTTATCAATCCTTGAAATTTGGTTTTCGATTCGCTAACAACGAGTCCTATATGCACACACAAATCCTCCAACTGTTGCAAGGCTTTACATAACATGGAAGGGGTTTTGCACTAAAGAAAGATATCATCGGCACATACTGTCACCTGCATATCTGAAGGGAAAGTGTGTCGTTCTATTAAGTCCGTTACTATATTGAACAGCACAGAACTGAGAACACCACCTTGTGGAGTGCCCAGTTCAATTTCTTTTTCATCAGTGTACTGACCCTGGAACCAAACTCTTGCGGACGGGTGACATAGATTAGATCTTATCCATCCACGCAATTCCCCTTTAACCCCTCTGGCAACTGATTCCTCCAAAATTACCTGCCTGTTTACACTATCAAATGTCCCTTTCAAGTCAGTAAAAGCCCAGCATGTGACACTGGTATTATTGAGACACTGCAGAACAATCACTCATTGACTTTCCTCTCAGAACACCATGTAAGTTGGGAGATAACTGATCTCCAGTTTTATACAATATTTTATTTAGAATGACTCCATCATTTTACAGATATAGCTAACTCGGGGAATGTGGCGACAACCACCATTACCCTTAGGATTCGGAATCATGATGGTATTGTTCCAGGATGTGGTCAGTTCACTGTCCGCACAGGACATACCGAACAAATCCAGAAAATCCATTATACGTTATGAGAAGACAAGTATCATCCCTCACATTAACATTCATATCAGCAAGAGAATTTCTGAAAGGCCTGTAATGGTCAAGGCTCTCTCTATGACTGTGCAAAGGCACGGGCCCAGTGGGTAACCAAAGCTTGGATTTTTTCCCTCTTATCCTGTTTACATGGTACCACACTCTCTGGATGGACTTGGTCCTCCCATTGGATGTAAGGACGTTATCACAGGGTCGTTTTCTGACCTTCTAACTTAATACAGTCAGGTATTGTGCAATTGCCACCATATTATCACACACTTCTTCGTCACTATGGCTGCTTTGCCAGCGTCTATGTAAGTCAGTCAGTATCCTCTGCCAGCCCAGTATAGCTGGATCAGTAGCATACATAGACTTACTGGTTATAACTCCGATGATCTGCAATACACAACAAAACTTTCAATAACTGGAACAAGATCCTTACAGAAAGTGTTAACAACCAAAAATGACCCACTGGTGTTGCTATACTGGTCTTGGACATATCAGTGAAGCGTAGGCAATTGTACACTTGGAATGACAAGCCTATTCTTGGGGTTATAAAAATTAGTACACAATGTCATAGTAGTTTTAAGAGCAAAATGGTCACTGAGTAAGCTCCTGAGTATGAGTTTCAGCAGGACTTGTGTCGAAGTTTAACAAAACAACATTTAGCCTACCTCCCTAAACATGAGTAGGAACATTATCACCTGTAAGTATAGCAATATAAATAGCACCAAGGAAATTTTTCCAACGTACACCATTTACATCTGATATCTTAACACTGTCCAGGTCTGTATGCCTGACTCCAAGCAAAATATGTCTCTCTTCAAAAATACACAGAGGAAGTGATTCACTATGATATCAGCTAGCATGAATATACAGAGTCACACTATAAACAAGTGTATCATAAAAGTGTAAGCACACAACTAGACATTCTGTTCCACTGTGAACACATTTTTCAATGAATGCGACAGGAAGACTTGACATACATTGTCAAGTCCCTTTAGCTGCCTTCCTCCTGGTGATAACATCGTGGCCTCTCAGGTGTGGTACAGCAGTTCCTACCTCCTGCACCGCGACCAAGTCCGGTTATATAGAAGTGTACGCCAGTAAATTTGTGCGTAAGCCATTGATATTCCAGACCTGAAAAGTATAAGTGGAGCTACCCATCAGAAGACAATTTCACCGTAAATTTCCCCAGCAAATCTACAACTCGTACTAGTTCACTGTGTACGTCAACGAACCTCCTTTCAAATCTCTCGTCAACTCCAGCACGGAAAGTTGGCTGGGTCTTCCCCACTACACGAGTTCCCTCCACGTTTGTATCCATCTACAAGCTCTTCTATGCCGCCATGACCTGAAGAAGTGGAATCACCAGCAGTGTCGCAATTACAGTAGTTGCAGACGATTCCTTTTCTATGTGAGACCAGCCAACAAAGTTCCAGGACCAAATGGAGTTCTTCCAATAGTTTCGAAAAAGTGTTCCCCAGAACTTGCTCCTATTCCAGCTAAATTATTCAGACTATCCATACGTACTTTTTCATTCCCTATTTCTTAGACTGAAATGAGGCCAACATCCATACATTCCCAAAGAAAGGAAGTTCCTCTAATCCCTATGATTTCAGAACAGTAGCTGCCACATCTTCTATTGGTAAAGATTTTGAGATTGTCATTAATAGGCACACTGTTAAACATCTTGAATCCAACAACTTAATTAGTGACAGACAGTATGGTTTTCGCCACGCAAGATCCACTGTTAATATACTTAATCTCATTACTTATACCATCCATCAGCCAACTTACAAACATTGAGAAACCCATGCAGTAGCCCTTGATATTTCTAAAACTTTTGACAGAATATGGCACCGTTCCCTGTTATCCAAACTTCCTTGCTACTGCCTGTCATCTTTTGTCCCATTGATTTCCTCATATATGAAAATGATAAGAGTAAAGGTTGATGATGTATACTCCAATTTCCACTCAATTACTGCCAGCGTACCACAAGGAACAGTTCTGTTTCCAACCCTGTTCTTCATTCATATTAATGATCTCTTGCCTGTCGCCAATAATCTCATTCATACGCAGATGAATCAATGCTTCACAGTTCTTTCACACTTAAAAACCCATTCACAGAGTTTGATATTTCTAACTCCCAACTCAGCACAGCAATCTTCATAAATGAAGACTTATCTAAGATCAGTGAATCGGGGAAAAAAAAAAAAAAAAAAAAAGCCTCATTTGATGCTAAGAAAACCAAATGCATCCAATTTACAAATATACTGATATTGCCTAATTCCTATAATACCTTCAATGCAACCAATATTCTCATCTCTAAAAGTACTGAAATCTTTGTGTTTTACTTAACAATACCCCCGGTTGGAGCTCTCACATTAGATTACTTCCTAAAACCTCAAAGAAACTTGGGTTATTGCACAGGATCCGTAACTTTTTCACTTACCAAGAGTTAGCTATAATTTACAGGAGTCAGGTGTGCTCGTAGCTCAAATATTGTTCACCCTTCTCATAGCTTTGCTCTGAACATAATTCAGAGCAAAGCTATGAGAATAATAACCCAGCAATAACGAGTGAACTACCTCCCCTACAAATAAGACAGAATGTTGCCGCCCTTGCATTATTTTACAGATATTTTTATGGCAAATGCTCATACGAAGTCTACTGCTGAACAAAGGCCTCTCCTAACTTCCTCCACGAATTCCTTTACTGAGTCAATCTTTGCCACGTTTTCCCTGTAAATTTCTCTATTTCATCTCTCCATCTCCTGTCTGGCCTTTTTCTGCTATGCTTACAATCTCTTGGTGTCCAGTCTGCCAACCACTTGCTCCATCGGTTATCCCTTATTCTTGCTACATGGCCTGCCAACCTCCATTTCTGTTCTTTTATAATTTCTATAATCTTATTCTTGCTACATGGCCTGCCAACCTCCATTTCTGTTCTTTTATAATTTCTATAATATCTTTGACTTTAGTCTGCTCTCTCACCCAAGCAGATCTTTTCCTGTCTCTTAAAGATATTCCCAACTTTGACCTTTCAAATCGCTCTCTGAAAACGAATTAATTTATTTTCCATCGACTTTGTAAGTTTCCAGGTCTCACACCCATACGTTATAGCTGGAATTATACATTCGTTATATACTTTTCGTTTCATTCAAACTGGCAAGCTTCTTTTCATAAATTCATAATGTATGTTTACCGAAAGCCTTCCATCCAATTGTAATGTGTCTTTTTAATTCGCTATCATTATCTTTCGTTAATTTTAGTATTTGCCCCAAGTAATTGTACTCCTCGACTTCTTCAAGAATTTCTCCGCTTATGATGATGCTCTTTGGTGTTTGTGAATTAAACATTACTTTAGTTTTACTCCGGTTCATCTTTAGCCCTACTTTGAGACTTTCTCTGTTCAGGTCATTCAACATTTCTTGCAATGCCTCTGCTGTTTCTGAGATTAGGACATTGTCATCTGCAAATCTTAAATGGTTTAGCTTTTCTTCATCTATGTTCACTCCTTTGTTTTCCTAGTCTAGCTTTCTGAAAATGCTTTCTAGGCATGCTGTAAATAATTTTGGTGAAATTGTATCTCCCTGACGCATGCCCTTCTCAGTCTTAATTTTCTCTGAGTCCTTATGTAATTTAACTGTAACAGTTCCCTCTTTATATCAGTTTTCAAGCAGCTTTACAATGTTCTCATTCACTCCTTGTTCTCGCAATGAATTTATAATTGCTATGTGCTCCACTGAGTCGAAAGCCTTTTCGTAATCAACAAAACCTAAGCACAGTGGTTTACTATATTCTGTAGGTTTCTCAATTAGCTGATTCATTGTGTGTAGATGGTCAGTAGTCAAATACCCGCTTCAGAATCCTGCCGGTTCACGAGGCTGGTTTTCCTCCAAATTTGTAGTTATTCTGTTTGTAAGGACTTTAATGAAGAGTTTGTAAATGACTGATAATAAACTAATGGGACGATAGTTACTAAGATTTTTGAGTCACCATTTTTGAACAGTATAATAACTATGGCATTACACCATGTTTTGGGATTTTTCTTCTTTTTTATACATTGAGTAAATAAGTGAGCAAGACTATTTTGTACTTCTACTCCTGCATCCAACAGTAAATCTGCTACTATTCCATCTTCTCCCCGAGCTTCCCCTCTTTTCATATTTTTATGAGAAATATTTACTACGTCTGTTGTTACCTCGGGTATTTCATTTGTGTCAACTGAAAGGTTAGCTATTGGTACTACGGTCTTTGATGCATACAATTCTTTGTAAAATTCTTCAGCTCTTCACCATCTTATCTCTGCATTTAATAACTTCACCGTTTTTGTCTTTCAGTGATGTAATTTGTTGCTTTCCTAGAGCCATTTTACCTCAGACCTGTTTCAGACTTTTTCCTTTTTTGATGGTTTCTTTGATCTGATCCATGTTTCTCTTTCTTTTTTCTTCTCTTTGTCTCTTGTTGATAAGCTTATTTAATGTGCTCTTTCTGTTTCATCTTTCTTTGTTTTTACTTGCATTTCCTTTCTTTTTTTCATAAGCTCGATTGTCTTTTCTGAATACTTCTTGGCTTTGGTTGTATTTGGTTTTCCTACTACCTCCGCTGATTCTCTTAGCACTTTTGTTAGTCTGGCATTCAGCTCATCAATGTCACATTCAGCATTACCTAGAGCCAGAAATCTGTTCCTTATTTCCAACTGAAAGGCTGCTTTGTTTTTGTTTACTTTCACTGGACATATCTTTTTATCTTTAATCATCTTCTTTCTTTCACTTATTGAAACTGAATCTGGCTGTACAACCCACCAAGCTATAGTCACTTCTGATATTTACTTTGTTGATGACTGTGACATATGTGATCGTGTTATTCATATCAGCTATAATGAAGCCGATTTCATTCTTTGTTTCTCCACTTGGTCGTCTCCAGGTCCACTTTCTCCCTGTTCTTTTGTGAAAGAATGTATTCATTATTCTCATGTCATACATTTCTGCAAAGTTTACCAGCATTTCTTCTCTTTCGTTCCTTTCACCCACTCCAAATTGTCGCATACATGCTTCTCCATTTTTTTTTTCCAACTTTTATGTTGAAGTCTCCCATGAGCATAGTATATGTGTATAATGACCGGATTTTTGATACTATAGAAAATTAATAATTCCACCGCTTAAGACACCAGTGTAAGGATGGTCATTTTAGCACTCAGGATTTATGGAATTTCACACCGCTGGAACACCAGTGTATGGGCGGTACTTTGACTGAATGAATTTATTCGATGTTTACTGTTTACTGCCAGAGAAGATATCCTAGATTTATTAAAGAAGGCCTCGTTATTTGATTGACACTAGGAAGAATTAACTACAGGTAGTAGTAGAATTAATTTGGTATGCTGCCACCACCCAGCGATTGCCAGGAAAAAAAAAAAAAGGTAATAAAAGATATTAGTCCCATACTGTGAAAGAGGAGACAATGAGGCCTAGGACAGTAACCAGGGTAGCGTGAGAAAAAAAATATGTGGGCGTGGATTTTATAGATAGTAACATGCCTTGCGGGCCACTCGGTCTCATAATCAACTTCCCAGAGGAATTATACCAAACACATACGAAAAGTATAAATTAACTATATTACTATCCTTAATATACATAAAATGAAATAACTTTCGAACAAGAAATAGATTCTAGAACATAGTAATACTTCAGTCTCTGATACCACCAGATTATCTGAGGGAATGGAAGCTCTCTTCTCCACAGATTAATAATCACCTGACTCACATATCACGGTACAAAGTAATTATATGAGAGAGTACCACCACTGAAGTACCTTGGGCTTTACACTCAACAAGATGTTGATTATACTGCTCACATAAGTCTCGCCCGATTCATACACACATTACATTAAGAATACACTCAACTCGACCTCTTAACTCGACACGAGGTTCACAAGTGTAATAGAAAATTACAGCCTCAGGAGAGACTACATAACCCACGGTCTCAAAAGGACTCGTAGTATTTCCCAGGTTCACAACATGTTACAAGGTTTACTCTAGGTTAATTTAATCACCCCTATTAACCATGGGTTTTCACAATATGACATATCTATGCAAAAATTATCAGATGCCCAAGAATATTTTAATATATTTTGTCACAGCACTTGCAATACTCTGCATGATAGAGAAATACAACACTCCACATCTCACTCGCTTTTAACCAGAATATTTCACTTCATGAATAAAGGGTTTACTAAGTGGACCATACAACTTCATAATCGACAACTGTGTATAAAAATGAACTATGTGGAAATGTGTAAGGGCATTGGCATTTAGGACCGCGAGACATTACGCAGACAGCAGTCCCGACTTGATGACGCCACACCAAATCTGTGGAACGTCCGTGTAGTATGAAATCTTAGCTCAAAGTCATATAAAAGTATTGGAAAATATTATCAGACAACTTACTTTATATATAGTTAGAATGAAAACTAATTATTGTGACGTATGGGGGAAACAAAGAACTCACCCCAGACCGACTCGTGGACACGTCCTCTGGACGGGAGACATCAGCTCGAAGTGAATGCTAGCGGCAAGGACGCTCCTGGGAACCCCGCGATGTTCTTACAAACGGTTCTGGCTTCGACTTATTACTCTACAGTCAACTTATTATACAATCGTCCAGGAATTTGCAACAAGGAATTTTCACACTCCTCTACTTAGACAAAATGACTTATGATGATTTAAATTTTTGTGGCAGTAACATAGGTCTAACAGTTTAAACAATGCCTAAACTCATGCGTTGATATAATTAATACCAGGCGTCGCCTTTGTCTGGCCTCATGATCTAGCGACAGTGAAAAATAAATTAATTTCGTGGCTATCGATGACCATAATCAATAATCACTTTACCTAAACTCTTAGACATTATTATTTGGTACAACAAGATGATAAACACAAACTCAACTACAAAATTCTGAATTCCAAGTGTAAATGCAACTCATCGCGAATTTTAATCTCGAATCAACTTTCTTCGCCTCTTTATCAAAAACAGACATGAATTTACGCGACCAACTCGCTCCACACGGTCTTATATGTTAACAATATTACTCCCCTACTACACTTTAACTAAGATCAAGCCCAAAAAGAGAATTCAAGGTCCACTTCCCATACACTGCATCAATTTAAACAGGGTCCAGAACTCCACTTACACCATACATAAACTAACATAATTTACACATTTATTACGCTTACACTATACTTATTCTGACTTATATTACACTTATACTACTTATATTATACTTATGTTATATATATAAATTACAGCATTACATGTGGTCTTTTTTTCTTCCATAATCTGGAAGATGTCATCATAAAAATGTTTCAATTTCTTCATCTGAACTCTGAGAAGTTGGTGCATATACTCGTACTTGTATTGCTTTCAGGGTATATTTTTTGCACAGTCTAAGTACCACCAGTGCTGCTCTGTCAGATGAACTACTGAATTTAACGATGCTGTCTGCAAGATTTCTGTTGATTAGAAATCCTGCACCACTAACTCTCATTTTGCTTTCCTTTGTAGTAAAATAGGTGGTTGCTGTCTTCGAGCTGAATTACTTTTTCTTCTTTTCTGTGGGTCTACCTCAAACCTACAATATCCCAACTAATGTTTTCCAGTTCAGTCAATAAGTTATCAAGTTTGTAATCTTCTGCAAGGCTTCTTACATTGTATGTATAGATCTTCATGGATTTCAGATCGTTTAATATCCCAGTCTCTAACTTGCCAACACAGTGCTTACTCACTTTCGGTGGCACACTGCCCGTAAGCACAGGAGGCAGTGCGGTCGGACCTTTAGTGGACGATGATCCAACAGGAACGCCCGTCAAATCATTTGCAATAGAACTCATGTTTGGTTGGGAGGATTGTGGCAAATTATCTCATCTCCCTGCCACATAGTTTCTGGTGAGATGTAATTTTTTTGCCACCTTATTCATTATATTCGGTGGAGCCTTATATATCTACAGGAGGTCCCATGGTCCGTGCCGTCTAAGACGGTACCTCATATATCTACAAGGCCTTCCCCTCTCCGCCACCCAGGGACGCGCCAGGTAGCGGTGGGATCCTGCCCCTGG